>PVLC010043143.1:0-12669 GCA_004027655.1 Graphiurus murinus | reverse complement strand
GTCTATCTATCTATCTATCTATCTATCTATCTATCTATCTATCTATCTATCTATCTATCTATCCATCCATCCATCCATCCATCCATCCATCCATCCATCCATCCATCCATCTATCTATCTATCTATCTATCTATCTATCTATCTATCTATCTATCTATCTATCACCCTGTCAGTCTGTCTATCCATCTATCTATCTATCTATCTATCTATCTATCTATCTATCTATCTATCTATCATCTATCCATCTATCCATCCATCTGTAGCTCTCATCTTTCCACCCAGCGAATCACTATACCAACGAGGCCAGCGTACTCCTGAGTAGCGTTTTGTTCCTCAATATTCAGGGAAATCGATGGGCACAGAGTTTGATTCAACCATCGGCCCCCAAAGCTCCACCTCTGAACTCTGCTGCATCATTAAATCCACCAACTTTTTTTTTTTTTTGCGGTACCGGGGATTGAACTCAGGGGCATACTACCTCCGAGCTACACCCCCAGCCCTATTTTTTATTCTTTTTTTTTTTTTTTTTTTTTTTTTGCGGTACTGGGGATTGAACTCAGGGGCATTCTACCTCTGAGCTATACCCCCAGCCCTAGTTTTTATTTTTTATTTTGAAACCGAGTCTCACTAAGTTGCAGAGTGCCTCACTAGGTAGCTGAGGCTGTATTCTTTATTTTGAAACCGAGTCTCACTAAGTTGCGGAATGTCTCACTAGGTAGCTGACCTGGCCTCGAACCCGGATCCTCCGGTCTCAGCCTCCCGAATGCTGGGATGACAAGCGTGCGCCACCACGCCTGGCTAATACCAACTTTTTAGGGCCTCTTCCAGATTCAGACTACAAGTCTTGTTCCCAGAACCGACGGAACCCACTAGGGGTCAGTCACGTATCAATAAATGGCGCTGGCTCTAGGAGTTCACCTGCTGGAGCCCTCAGGAAACCTGGGCCGTTTTGTTGCGGACACAGCTGGTCGCCAGAGGACAGGACCTATTTCCCTGATATTCTTCAGGGAATCCTGGAGCAAGGCGGGGAAAAAAAAAATCTCAAAACTTGCAAGGGTGGCTGTCATGCCTGCGAGTGTATTTTATATCAGCCTCGGTCACTCTTCCGCGTTATTCCACATTTCTGGAAGATGCAGAAAAAGTCGCCATCCCTTTATGGGTGGGTGGCGAGAAGACCCTCCCCGCGTCATCCCTTGGAGAACAGGCAAATGGAGGGAGAATATCGCAATAGACTTTTCCCTTGCAGCATTTGGGTTGAAAAAAAGGACATGGGAGAAAAGATTAGGCAAGGCTTCGAGGAATCTCAAAGTTTGCGAGATCTGCTGTAGACTTTTGGACATCTTTTTTTTTTTTTTTTTTTTTTACGGTACTGGGGATTGAACTCAGGGGCATTCTACCTCCGAGCTACACCCCCAGCCCTATTTTATATTTATTTTATTATTATATTATATATTATATTCTTATATTATTATTATTATTATTATTATTATTATTATTACTTTCGGTACTGGGGATTGAACTCAGAGGCATTCTACCTCCGAGCTACACCCCCAGCCCTATTTTTTATTCTTTATTTTGAAACAGGGAGTTTCAAAGTTGCGGAGTGCCTCACTAGGTAGCTGAGGCTGGCCTTGAACCCGGATCCTCCTGTCTCCGCCTCCCGAATGTTGGGATGACAAGCGTGCGCCACCACGCCCGGCTACTTTTGGGCATCTTCTAAGGCCCAGGTGTGAAAGAATTGCTCTCCAGGGTGATGCTAGTGGGAGGTGGGGGTGCCTTTAAGAGGCGGGGCTTAGGGATGTGGGGGCGTGGCCTCAGAGAGGCTATTGTGACCTTGGGGGAGTGGCCTTAGAGGGGCTATTATGATCTTAGGGGTGTGGCCTCGGAGGGCTGTTGCGACATTGGGGGCGTGGCTTTGGAGGTTATTGCCGGCTTGGAGGCGTGGCCTCGGAGGGCTATAATGACCTTGGGGGCGTGGCCTAGGAGGGGATAGTGCAGCCGTGGGGGCGTGGCTTCGCAGGGATATTGCGACCTTGGGGGCGTGGTCTCGCAGGGCTATCATGCCTTGGGGGCGTGGCCTAGGAGGGTATAGTGCAACCTTGGGGCGTGTCCTCGCAGGGCTAGTATGACCTTGGGGGCGTGGCCTAAAAGGGTATATTGCAACCTTGAGGGTGTGGCCTCGCAGGGCTACTGTGACCTTGGGGGCGTGGCCTCAGAGGGGCTACTATGACGTCAGTGCTTGTCTCTCTTTTTTCTTTTGCTTTCTGGCCCTGAGGTGAACAGTTTTGCAGCACCGTGAGCTCCAGCCAAGATGTGCTGTCTTGCCACAGGCGGCCCAACTTTGTGGACGGAAATCCTTACAGCTGTAAGCCGGAACCTTTCCTCTTTATACCTTGATTATCTCAGGTAATTTGTTACAGCGACAGGAAGCTGGCTGACTCAGAGCCATGCGATTTTTTTTTTGTGGGGTGGGGGTGGGTAAGGAACTAAGAAAAAATTAATTTTGCAGGAATACATGAGTGTGTATGTGTTACTCATTAATTTAGAAACCTTGTTTTGGTGATAGGTATAACGGTGGTTTTATTTTGTTTCTCCATACTCAGAAAAAGTGATGGAGTTTTTTTTTTTTTTTTTTCTGTTTTTGTGGCTGAAGTCCGAGGTTTGTTGATATTCTTTCTTTTTCTCTCTGAAAGACACACACACACACACACACACACACACTTTCTCTCTCTCTCTCTCTCTCTCTCTCTCTCTCTCCCTCTACCTATCAGGATTTTTTTTTTTTTTTGCGGTACTGGGGATTGAACTCAGGGGCGTTTAACCTCTGAGCTACACCCCCGCCCCATTTTTTATTCTTTATTTTGAAACCGAGTCTCACTAAGTTGTGGAGTGCCTCACTAGGTAGCTGAGGCTGGCCTCAAACCCGGATCCTCCGGTCTCAGCCTCCCAAATGCTGGGATTAAATGCTGGGATTACAAGCGTGCGCCACCACACCCGGCTTCTACCTATCAGGATCTATTGGTCATTGTTTTCTTTCCCAAAGGAGGCCAAATATTTATATATAAAAAAAATGGAGATCTATTCTTCAGTTGGAAACAAATGTGCTCTCTGATGTAGCTGTCACAGCTTATTTTTATATTAAAAAAACAACAACAGACTTGCAAGTTCTACTGGGGCATGCTTTTTTTTTTTAAGTATATGGAAGCCAACATTTATCAGATTTAGGTCAAAGAAAGTATTTATCATGCAAAATTTCTGTGTGTGTGTGTGTTGTTTTGTATCGAATGCCTCTTCCCTCCTGAGGGACAAAGAAAGCGATGTCTCAGGTGCCTGGGTGATTCCATTTATCCCGAGTCGCAATTTATTTGTGTTCAGAAATGTGTCACACATTCGAAGTCACTCTAATTGGACCGCCTTGTCCAACTGGCTCCGGGCTGCAGGGACGTTTGTGTCCAAATGGATTTGAGGAAGAGTGAGCTTTTAACACGCTAGGTGTGACGGACTGGACGCCCCTACTAAAATGCCGACAGGAGGGAGGAAGCCGAGCTATATTATGAATGTCCGGTTCCCCTTAGCAAATATGCAAGAGTGGGGGAAATCTGACACATAAGCATCGCCGTTTAGTGGTGGTTCTATCCATTCAATTATTATTATTATTATTATTATTATTATTATTATTACTATTATTATTATTATTTGCGGTCCTGGGGATTGAACTCAGGGGCATTCTACCTCTGAGCTACACCCCCAGCACTATTTTTTATTCTTTATTTTGAAACCGCGTCTCACTAAGTTGCGGAGTGCCTCACTAGGTAGCTGAGGCTGGCCGCGAACCCGGATCCTCCGGTCTCAGCCTCCCAAATGCTGGGATTACAAGCGTGCACCACCACGCCCGGCTAAAAGTTAATGTGAGTGGAGTGATTAATGAATGAAGGAAGGAGTTAGTATCTCCTGGAAGAATGTTCAGTAGAATCTAGATAAGGCAATTCTGCGTTACACTAGCGCTTCTTTACTTTGATTTGCGCATCCAAATCTCCAAGGATTTTAATTCAGTGTAGATTCCAATTCCCCATCCCTGGTGTGTAGTGTTTGACTCTGCATTTTAAACAAGTTTCCATTTTATCTTTTGTGTGTGTGTGTGTGGGGGGGGAGTGTTCTCTTGTTTTCTATCAAACACATACTCAAACACATACACGTAATACCTTCAGGGATTTATCGGTTGCTACTTTATTCTCAAAGGAGGTCAAATGTTTATCAGATGTGCAGATCTGATGTAGCTCCGTTTATCTATTTATTTTTGTTAAAAAAACAAAAAAACAACAGACTTCGCCAAGCACGATGGTACATGCTTGAAATCCCAGGACTTGGGAGGCTGACACAGGAGGATCGCAGGTTGGAGGCCAGCCTCAGCCACTTATCAAAGAGACCCTCAGTCACTTAGCAAGATCCTGTTTCAAAATAAGGAATAAAAAATAGGAGCCGGGTGTGGTGGTGCACGATTGTAATCCCAGCATTCGGGAGGCTGAGACCAGAGGATCCGGGTTCGCGGCCAGCCTCAGCTACCTAGTGAGGCACTCCGCAACTTAGTGAGACTCGGTTTCAAAATAAAGAATAAAAAAATAGGGCTGGGGTAATAGCTCGGAGGTAGAATGCCCTTGAGTTCAATCCCCAGTACCGCAAAAAAAAAAAAAAAAAAAAAAAATAGGGCGGAGGATGTAGCTCGGAGGGAGAAGGCCCCTGGGTTCAATCCTCAGTAAGTACCGCAACAAACAACTCTCAAAACAACAATGAAAACCAAACAAAAAGAGACTAACAGACTTACAAATGCTATCGGGGCATACTTTTTTTTTTTTTAGGTATATTGAAGCCAACATTCATCAAATTTAGATCAAAGACGGTATTTTTAATCCAATACCTCTGTGTTGTGTGTGTGTTCATTTTTTTTGTTGTTTTAAATTTAACGTATTTCCCCCTGAAGAACTCAGAGATGTGTGAAGTGCTTTGGCGATCATTTTTCCCCGAGTCATAATTTGTGTGTGGATAAGGCACAGCTTCAAAGTAACTCTAATTGGTACCCAAGAGCGAGCTCCTGGGTATGCTCTCCCTGAGCTGCCTCCCCAGCTCTCTTTATTTTTTAAATTTTTTTTTTTTTGCGGTACTGGGAATTGAACTCAGGGGCATTCTACCTCCGAGCTACACCCCCAGCCCTATTTTTTAGTCTTTATTTTGAAACCGAGTCTCACTAAGTTGCGGAGTGTCTCACTAGGTAGCTGAGGCTGGCCTCGAACCCGGATCCTCCCGTCTCAGCCTCCCGAATGCTGGGATGACAAGCGTGCGCCACCACGCCCGGCTTTATTTTTTTAATTTTAAGACGGAATCTCACAGAGTTGCCTGGGCTGACCTCAAAGTTGTGATTCCCTGGCCTCAGCCTCCCGAGTAGCTGGAATAACAGGTGTACAGCACCGTGTGTGTTCCTTCTGACCTTGACGCCATTTCTTCCTAGACAGCACATCACTACATGTGGAGTAGAAAGCAGAGCATGAAATTAAGAGTGTTTAAAGCCGGGCGTGGTGGCGCATACTTGTAATCCCAGCATTCGGGAGGCTGAGACCGGAGGATCCGGGTTCGCGGCCAGCCTCAGCTACCTAGTGAGGCACTCTGCAACTTAGTGAGACCCTGTTTCAAAATAAAGAATAAAAAATAGGGCTGGGGGTGTAGCTCGGAGGTAGAATGCCCCTGAGTTCAATCCCCAGTACCGCAAGAAAAAAAAGTGTTTATCAAATAGGCTGTGATTGATCTAGTGTTAAAAATTTTTTTAAATTTATTTTCATACTTGGGATTGACACCAGGCATGCTCTACCTCCAAGCTACACTCCCAGTCCTTTTCATTTTTCATTTGGAAGAAGGGTCGCACTGAATAGCTGAGGGTCTCTTTGCTAAGTGGCTGAGGCTGGCTTCGAACCTTCGTTCCTCCTGTCTCAGCCTCCCAAGTACTAGAATGATAGGCGTGCACCGTTGCACAGATCTGTACAGTGTTTGTCTCCGGCATTTCCTCCAGGTGATTGGAAGATTTTTAAAATAGTATAAAGGAACCTGATCGTCAAATGTGTTTTCAGGGTTGACTTCTGGGAGCACAGGTGTGATGTCATTAATCTCGGCGCAAAGACCCTCTTCACGAGACAGCTTTGAAATGAGCCGCACAAGGGAAGACGAGGAAGTAAACTAGCGGAAAGTGCTGCAAAGCCAGGCGTGGTGGCGCACGCTTGTAATCCCAGCATTCGGGAGGCTGAGACCAGAGGATCCGGGTTCGCGGCCAGCCTCAGCTAACTAGTGAGGCACTCCGCAACTTAGTGAGACCCTGTTTCAAAATAAAGAATAAAAAATAGGGCTGGGGGTATAGCTCAGAGGTAGAATGCCCCTGGGTTCAATCCCCAGTACCGCAAAAAAGCCATAAAACAGAAAAAAATAAAAAGGAAGTGCTATGAATTCTAGGATATACTTAAAAATGCATATTCATCTGGATTTGCTCATTGATTGGAGGGAGGTAATTGACAGCTCCAGGGAGCAGCCCCAGAGGACTCTGGGTAGCTAACCAGTACTTCCGCAGCCCTCTCTGTGGAGCCCGCACCGGAAGTTGCCCCAAAGAACTTTGGGTAATTGGCCAGTACTTCCGTAGTCCTCTCTGTGGAGCCCTCACAGGAAGTTGCCTCCACAGGAAGTTGCTCTCACCGGAAGTTGCCCCAGAGGACTCTGGGTAATTGGCCAGTACTTCTGCAGTCCTCTCTGTGGAGCCCCCACAGGAAGTTGCCCCGACAGGAAGTTTCTCCCGCCGGAAATCACCCCCACAGGAAGTTGCCCCAGAGGACTCTGGGTAGTGTAGTCTGGCTCTATTTCCAGTTTTAAGGAAAACTATATAGAAATAGATTATGCTCCATTTTCCGTTTTGAGCGGCTGATGAAGCACCTGGTCGGAGAGGAAATGGGCAGATGGTGCGTTTCGGCAGAGAGACAGCTCGTTCATGTCAGGGGTGTTAGTTTCGAAGGTCTGTGGACATCGAGGGGCATATAACCGATGTGTAGTTTGAGAGAGGAGAGAGAAACGAATACGGTGGTGTGTAAAATGAAGCAAATAGCCGATTAATGGAATGGAAAGCCTGTGTCACAGTGAGAGCGCAGAGATGACGGGAAAGTGAGAAAATTCATTAGGCTGAAGGTGTAGGACCGGAAATAGGGTTGGACAAGTGCGTGTGAACTATATTTATTATATTTTTTTCAGTAATTTTTGGTACGGGGCATTACACCCAGGGATATTCCACCTCTGATCTATACCCCCAGCCCTACCTTTTTTTTTTTTTTTTTGCAGTACTGGGGATTGAACTCAGGGGCATTCTACCTCCGAGCTATACCCCCAGCCCTATTTTTTATTCTTTATTTTGAAACCGAGTCTCACTAAGTTGCGGAGTGCCTCACTAGGTAGCTGAGGCTGGCCGAGAACCCGGATCCTCCGGTCTCAGCCTCCCAAATGCTGGGATTACAAGCGTGCGGCACCATGCCCGGCCTCCTACCTATTTTTATTATTATTATTATTTTAATTTGAAGACAATGCCTTGCTAGGTTGTGGTGAGTCTCGCTAAATTGCTGAGGCTGGTCTTGAACCTGCAATCCTGCTGTCTCAGCCTTGGGAGTACAGGTGTGTGCCACCGCACCCATCTATAAGTTTTATTTTATTTATTTACTTATTTTTTTGAAGTGCTAGGGATGGAACCCAGGGGCATTCTACCTCTGAGCTACACCCCCAGCCCTATTTTTTATTCTTTATTTTGAAACCGGGTCTCACTCAGTTGTGGAGTGCCTCACTAGGTAGCTGAGGCTGGCCGCGAACCCAGATCCTCCGGTCTCAGCCTCCCGAATGCTGGGATGACAAGCGTGCACCACCACGCCCGGCCTCTAAATTTTAGAAATATACTTTTATTGGTGCATTCTAAATATGCGTCATAGCGAGGTGGCGTTGCCGCATTTCTAACAAATTCCCAGCGGATCCTTCTCCATCGGTGATGATTCCTCTGGATGGTCGGTTTGTTTCGATTATAAAACATGTAGGGTTATGTGCCTTTGGGGGTGTCGATGAGCTGATTGGCATAAGTAATGGCTTGTTGAAGGGGAAGTCCCGCCCTGAATGTGCTGATGATTGGCATGTGTCAGGCAGGCTGTAGGGGAAGTCCCAGCCCTGAATGCGCTGATGAGATGATTGGCGTGTGCCAGGGCAAATGGAAGGGGAAGTCCCGCCCTGAAGGTGGGTAGCCCTGCTCTGATAGGCTCAGGACGTGGATATAAAGGAGGAGGAAGCCCCGTGAGGTCTCTCATGGTTCTTCCTGAGAAAAGCAGGTCTGTTCACACCCGGGATATCAAGGCATATGGAAGGGGAAGTCCCGTCCGGAATGTGTTGATGAGATGATTGATGCGTGTCAGGACTAGTTAAAGGGGAAGTCCCGCCCTGAATGTGTTGTAGAGATGATTGGCATATGTAATGGTTGTTTGAAGGGGAAGTCCCGCCCTCAATGTGCTGACGAGATGATTGGCGTGCTTCAGGGCCAATGGAAGGGGAGGTCCCGCCCTGAAGGTGGGCAGCCCTGCTCTGATTGGCTCAGGACCTGGATATAAAGGAGGAGGAAGCCGCGTGAGGTCACTCGTGGTTCTTCCTGAGGAAAGCACGCCTGCTCTGCTCTCACCCGGGACACCGGCGCCTTCAGCTCTTGCAGCTGGACTTCCACCCTGGTCTCTCTGGGGAGAGTCCTGGCCCCTCCATCTTGGCCTGGGGCTGCGTTCTCTGATTCTGACTCTGATTCTGAGGCTCCAGCTCTTGGATGCTGCTGGCGCCTCCGTCTCTGCAGATGGAGGAGGCCGCTGGGGACCTCGAGCTTGGGGTCTGATAAATCCCCTCTGACAGCTACACGTCCTGCGAGCTCTGCTAGCTCTGGAGAACCCTGGCTAAGGCACCATCCACTCTCCACCCCACTGAAGGCTGCAGGTAAAAATGATTTCCCCTTCTCCATGTGCCTGGTAGTTTTCCGGTGGTGTTGTTGGGCTGGGCTGTTCACTTTAAATTTTCTTTTTCAGCAACTGAGAAAATAGACGTTGACCCAACTTCTGTAGAAATTTAAAGAATTGGGATATATAAAGTGGGCTGAGCTGGGCATGGTGGCCCACGCTTGTAATCCCAGCATTTGGGAGGCTGAGACCAGAGGATCTGGGTTCGCGGCCAGCCTCAGCTACCTAGTGAGGCGCTCTGCAACTTAGTGAGACCCTGTTTCAAAATAAACAATAAAAAAATAAAAAATAAACAATAAAAAAATAGGGATGGGGGTGTAGCTCGGAGGTAGAATGCCCCTGAGTTCAATCCCCAGTACCGCAAAAAAAAAAAAAAAAAATCAGTTTAATAAAGGGGGCTGGGGATGAATCTCGGTGGTGGAACCACTTGGGTAGCATTCACCAGGTCCTGGGTTCAATCCCCAGCTCTGCAAAACAAAATCTATAAAGGGTCCCCTCTAAAAAAAAAAAAAAAAAAGAGCTATCTGTGGTTTTTTGCAGGCTGCAACAGAAAGCAAGGAAGCATACGACTCATCTTTTGAAACCCTTTCTGAGTATTTTTTTAAACAATATTTTTATTGGTGCATGATAAATACACATTCATCGTGAGGTTAAAAGTGTTGGGAACAAAGCCGGGTGTGGTGGCGCACGCTTGTAATCCCAGCATTCGGGAGGCTGAGACCGGAGGATCCGGGTTCGCGGCCAGTCTCAGCTACCTAGTGAGGCACTCTGCAACTTAGTGAGACCCGGTTTCAAAATAAAGAATGAAAAATAGGGCTGGGTGTATAGCTCGGAGGTAGAATGCCCCTGAGTTCAACTCCCAGTACTGCAAAAAAAAAAAAAAAAAAAGTGTTGGGAACAACCAGGCACGCAGCACTCGGTGTGTCAGTAATACAATGCAGAGATAGTTTCCTGTATACACAGAACATTAGATGAATTGTTTTCCTCAATAGTTCTTTTTTTTTTTTCTTCTCCGAAATTTCCTCCCCTGTGGTAAGGTTTACTCTCCTCCATTATCTGTTTCCTTATTTTCATTTGCTTCCTTATTTTCTCTGGAGCTCCACGTGTGAGAGGAAACACACACACACACACACACACCTTGACTCTCCGAGGCTTTTGTATGATGTCACCACCTCACTTTCCACAGTGTCCACCTCGTCCTCTGATTATATGAAGACTTATTGGCTCCGAGACTAATGAAGACCAATGCCGCCTGTCTATTGACCCCGTAATTTCTCCCTTCATTTAATTACTGGGATTCATTTGTCAACCCATCTCCCTTTGATTGGGTCTCGTAATTATAAGGAGCCTTGAAGGGTAAAGGGGCTGGCGTCCAAATCACATTATCTGGCCACTAAGGGAAATAATAACATAAATAGAAAGTTTTCTTTCACCCTCTCAATTAGTTCGATTCATCAATCTTGCTTCCCAGCTGGGAGGCAGAGCACAGAGGGAAAACTGAGCTGTGACATCAGGGAGGATGCTCTGGATTGGGAAGGAGCGTTTGTAATTTCGCGACACTTCATCAGGAAACGAATGCATTGTGTCAGATAAATTCGTTACATTCCGTGGAACCCTTTTAAGCCCAGTTGATTTTTTTTTTTTTAAAAAGAGAATGTTCTGCGTCATCAACGATTTTAATAAAAGCTTCTTTAAGATATTTTTCACAGAGCCGGCGTGGTGGTGCACGTTTGTAATCCCAGCATTTGGGAGGCTGAGACCGGAGGATCCGGGTTCGAGGCCAGCCTCAGCTACCTAGTGAGGCACCCCACAACTTCGTGAGACCCGGTTTCAAAATAAAGAATAAAAAATAGGGCTGGGGGTGTAGCTCGGAGGTAGAATGCCCCTGAGTTCAATCCCCAGTACTGAAAAAAAAAAAAAAGAGAGAATGCTTTGCATCATTATAGATTTTAATAAAAGCTTTATTAAGATGTTGTTCACAGCTAGGCATGACGGTGCTTGCCTGCAATCCCAGTATTTGGGAAGCGGAGACGGGGGGGGGGTGTCACAGGTTCAAGGCCGGCCTTGGCAACTTAATGAGGCCTTTGGCAACTTAGAAAGACCCTGTTTTTAAATAAATATA
Organism: Graphiurus murinus; assembly: GCA_004027655.1. NCBI lineage: Eukaryota > Metazoa > Chordata > Mammalia > Rodentia > Gliridae > Graphiurus > Graphiurus murinus. The sequence continues at coordinate 1,500 of PVLC010043143.1, read as the reverse complement.
AATAAGTAAATAAAAAATTGGGACAGGTTATAGCTCAGAAGTAGGATGCTCCTGAGTTCAATACCTACTGCTACTACTACAGACACACACACACACACACACACACAGATTATTTTTACATGCTTTAAAATTAACACTTAAAATAGGCAGGGTATGGGGCACATGCCTGCAATCCCAGTACTTAGAGGTCTGAGACAGGAAGATTACACATTTGGGGTCAGTTTGGACAACCTAGTAAGACCCTCATGAATTTAGCAATAACCAATCTTAAAATTAAAAAGAAAACAAAACGGATGGAGGAATAGTTCAGCAGTTAGAAAGCCTCTGGGTTCAATCCCCAGAGCCCAAAACAAACAAAATAAACAAAAAAATACACGGGTTATAATTCCACAATTTAGCGGCTCTTTGTATAATCAGAATTGTGTGTTCCTCAGCTCTGTCTCGTCATGGGATATTTTTGGCATCCTAGAAAGAAACCCTATATCATTAGTCTTTCCCCAATACCCTCTCCTCTTAACCTCTGGCAGATACCTCTAAGTATTATTTTTTTTTGCGGCACTGGGGATTGAACTCAGGGCCATTCTACCTCTGAGCTACACCCCCAGCCCTATTTTTTATTCTTTATTTTGAAACCAGGTCTCACTACGTTGCGAAGTGTCTCACTAGGTAGCTGAGGCTGGCCTCGAACCCGGATCCTCCGGTCTCAGCCTCCCGAATGCTGGGATTACAAGCGTGCGCCACCACGCCCGGCTACCTCTAAGTATTTTATACATTAGTCTACCCTCGTTATTTAATGGGTAGCTTCCACAAATGGTGCTTAGATACATGATAAATGTAGGGTCAGAAAAGTGGGGTCAACAGAGTCTTTGGGGGAGAGGTACCCGGTCCTTGGGGAGGGTTCGCAGTTACTAAAGTGAGTTGTCGTGGGGAAATTTGGTTGTGTATTCCAAATACTAGTGTGTCTCCATGAAAAGCAGTCTTAGAATGGCCGAGACCTCCAGGCATGGGATATCAGGGACCTCAAAGGATGAGATTCCCAGTTGCGAAAAGTCTGCAATGGCTGGAATTTTTTTTTTTCCAACAAGGTAAGTGAGTTTTTCCAGGATCCTAGGGATTATGAATCTGTTGACATTTCAGTCAGTCCAAAATACCTGACGATCATAGTTTAGAGAAAGGAAGATTTATTCGTGCTGTTTCCAATACTGTGAAGTCGGTTTTCCTGGGAGATGAGGGGTTACGAGTCTATTGATGTTCCCTTCAGCATTTTAACTGCCTTGACCCAAGATACCTGGAGTTCACAACTTTTTTTTTTTTTTTTTTTGGCGGTACTGGGGATTGAACTCAGGGGCATTCTACCTCCGAGCTATACCCCCAGCCCCATTTTTTATTCTTTATTTTGAAACCGAGTCTCACTAAGTTGCGGAGTGCCTCACTAGGTAGCTGAGGCTGGCCGCGAACCCGGATCCTCCGGTCTCAGCCTCCCGAATGCTGGGATTACAA
>PVLC010043142.1:0-12674 GCA_004027655.1 Graphiurus murinus | reverse complement strand
TGGGGTGGGTGGTTAGGGAAGAAGACTTATGACAAAATATATAGGGTTCTTTTTACTTTCATGAATAATTTCTCATTAGAGTCATATATCTATGAATAAGGCATGGAATTACATAGCAATAATGATGTTAAGTCTTGACATGCTATTCCCTGGCTTTAAGCTAATGTCTGGGGAATTTATTGTGGAACAAGAAATGACATAGGTTGATTGCAAAAGCCGCTCATCAGAGAGGGAGTGAAGAAGAATGCTGTTACTCTGTGTGTGTGTGTGTGTGTGTGTGTGTGTGTGTGTGTGTGTGTGTGTGTTAGTGTGGGTGTGAACAGTGTAATACAGTTGATGACTCTACACACTATATGGTGAAAGCATTTCTTTTGTAAGCTATGTTAGTGAGGGAGTGGTACTGCAAGGTGTCGTTTGGTAGATATGCATATTTGTTTCATACGGTTGCTAAAATATCATAGACTGGGTCCTTAAGAAATAACATGTTAATTTTTATGCTTTTATTGGTGCATTGTAATTATACATCATTACGGGGTTCAATGTAATACAGGCATGCACACAGCACATGGTGTATTTCTTTCTACATCCTACCCTGCTTCTCTTCTCTCTCCCTGTACATATTGGTGACATTGGTAGTGATACCTTCCACAGATATAGCATTGGTGAGATTGGTAGTTATACCATCTATGGACATAACATTATTTGAGTTTTTTCCTTCCTCAAGCCTTCTTTTTTTTTTCTCCCTGTCCCCCACTTCCAATCCCTTTTCACTAGTCTTCTGGTCTCTCTTCTCATTGATCTGAAATCCCTTTTGTTTTCTATCTTCACATGGGGGAAAACATGCGACCCTTGATTTTTTGAGACTGGTTGACCTACCTTAGCACAGTATTTGCTAGTTTCATCCATTCTGCTGCAAATGACATGATTTTTGTTTTTATTTATGTCCGCATAAAATTCTCTTGTGTGAATATACCACATTTTATCTATCCATTCATCTGTTGATGGACATCTAGGTTGCTTCCATAATTTGACTATTGTGAATCATGCTGCTTTAAACATGGGTGTGCACGTATCACTTGTATCACTACAGTATTCTAACTTTCTTTGGGAAAGATACCAGGGAGTGGTATATCTGAGTCAAATGGTGGTTCCATTCTGGGTCTTTTGAGGAACCTCCATACTGATCTACACAATGGTTGTACTAATTTACAATCCTACCAATAGTGTGTAAGCGTTACTGTTTCCCCTCATCCTCACCATCATTTATTATTATTTGTATTGTTGATGATTGGTATTCTAACTGTAGTTAGATAGAATCTCAGGGTAGTTTTAATTTGCATTTCCCTGGTTGCCAATGGTGTTAAACATTTTTTTTATGTATTTGTTAGCCACTTGTATTTCTTCGAGAAGTGTCTATACAGCTCAATTGCTTATTTTTTAGTTCTTTGTATGTTCTAGATATTAGTCCTTTATCTGAGGAGTAGCTAGCAAAGATTTAATAGCAATTTATTTTGTCACAATTCTTTAGGCTACAAATATTATATCTTTTAGAGTATTGGCAGGGTAGGTTTTTCTGAGGCCTCTATTCTTGGCATATAAATGACTTTCTTCCTATGTCTTAACATGGTCTTCCTTCCTTGCATTTCCATATCCTAAACTCCTCTTCTTAAAAGAACACCCATTGTACTGGATTGGAACCCACACTAATGACCTCATTTTACATTAAATACCTTCTTAAAGATGCCATTTCCAAGTGCAATAATATCCTGAGGTACTGGGAGTAGAAATTTGGTATGGGGAGCACAATTGTTAAAATGGAATGTGTTAAAATGGGATAGAATATGTAGCACCAGGAATGTCTCTCCTTTTTAATCTTTTACCACCAAGTCATCCATCTGTCCAGAAGTTTCTCTATCTTTTCTACCATACATGCAGAGATATATGAGTTATACAAATTCACATATACATGTAAAATATCAGACCACAGCAAAATAAAATGTTATGAGGTTTTGGGATGGCCTTGATCTGGTTTTTCATCCTGACTCAGACAGTGTCCACCTGTATGACCACGGGTATGTTATTAGAACCATTGACCCCCAATCTCACAAATATCCCTATTCCCAGTCCTCATCTCTCAGACATAAAACACTTAGAGAGACAGAAGAAGGACACTGAAATATCCAGTCAACCAAGAATGTCTTTCTCATATCTCACTTTTTATAAGGCAACTATTCAGAAATAGTGTGATAGACCAAATACTTCATGGAATGAGTAATTTGTTGTTGCATTAATTCTACTTTTTCATCTTGATTTACTGGGACTGAATTTAATTAATCCCAAAGGGAATCTGGGTGAAAAACAGTTGAGCCTACTGGCATACTTTTCTTTAAGAAAGCTCAAGTTTTAAAAGATCAAACTTAAAAACAAAACAAAAAAATGGATAAACTGAGAAATGTTCAAACAATGATCAGTAGGACAGCCTCCTTATGGAGTTTCTGTAAATGCCACCATCTCAGGAATTGTCCTGTCCCAGTTTAGACAAGCAAAAAGCAAAAACAAGGATTTCACAGAGAGGGGCTTTGCAGAAGATCACTGGGGAGATGACCTAAGAAGCTGAAATCTAAGGATTATCAACAGTGTTCCAGGAAGATCAGTAAAAAATGAAGATAAATGAGCTTTAGTATCTGAATGTGGGCCAATATAAGAAGAAAATTTGATTTGTAAATGTTTGATGAATAACCTTGATTTACATAGAATCAGTGGATGTGTCCAATGGGTATTTGTGACCTCTTCAAAGAGGTTTCCATTGGGCGGTATGAGTATGGGCTCTGGGGGAAAGCAATTTCATCAAACCCTGCCAGAATCAGGGAGTCAGCTAATAAGCCCTTCCAGATATATGCACTTCTTTATAGGAACTCAGGTTTGCACTAGAACTTGCGTTTGTTCATCCTACTATTTTGTATTAGATACTTTATAAAATTCTTCCATTGCCAAATCCCAGTCTGTATTCTAGAAATTCAATGCTGAAGACATAATACAGTGAGTACTTTATAGGACAAACCGGGACCTATTCATCTATGTATTTCATACCTACATAGCATACAAGCAAATCAATACAAGGGACCAGGTAAATTCATAAAAATTGTTATATCATTGCAAATGAACTTTGTCGTGTACCCACATAAATTTTGCTTATTAAGTTAGTCCCATAAAATTTAATGTTGATATTTTTGGGTCTTCTGCAAGGCTCAAACTCTTAGCTATTTCTCTCACTTCTCTCTAGATGCCCTAATCTTCATTGTTTCATGTTGTATAGAATAGCAGTGCCTATCCCTGAGTTACTTTATTTTATAAAGCAGCAGTTTGCCATGAGATATTCTATTTTGAGTGCAAGTGCTAGCCAATTAGCAGCTATGGTTTGTTATTGCATGAAGTCTGTCCTTTTTGTGCATTTTTTTTCTGGTATATTTACTATCTTCCCTATGTTTTGAGACCATGCTTGTGTATGGTTAGAGTCTATTACTATTTCCTTACTTATAATTTGCCATGCTACATACATTCTCCCCCAAGGATCATTGAAATCTCCTGGGTCCTCAGGACGGGGGTCATGTGGTCCTAAGGGATTATATGTTACTCTTTCATTCTATTTTCTGCAGACTTATGGCTCTTAAGTCCTTAAGTGCTAATTGTTTGCCCTTGTGTTATGATCAACTCATGATAGGTTTTCTAACAATAGTGCAGGTAACTTTTCTCTTGGTACCTTATAGGTTTATGTTATTAAGATTCTTTAAATCTAATTTTTTATCCTCTGAGAATGCTATTGATAATTTTCTTTTAATCTCCTGCTCTGTGTGGTACCATGGATCCCTGGAGGACATTTCATTTTTCCTCAGTCCCCTATCTTTCTTCACAGACTTAACATTTTTTTCTACTTAATTTTCTTGCCCACTCAAATAATTTCTTAGTATAGCATACCTTGATAGTCCGTCTTACAGAGGAATAATTATAGATGTATGACCTGAAGTTTGCTTTCTTTCTTTTTGCTGCTATACATATATATATATATATGTCATATATATATATATATATTTGCTGCTATACATATATATATATGTCATATATATATATATCTTAGTTTTGGTAGCTAGTTCTTTAGAACCTGTGCAAAGGGTAAGTTTCTTCTCTGAGGCAAAAGATCTTATAAGGCCCAGGGAACATGCCCATTACATCTTTGCAATGATTCCACCTCCCACTTCAATACTACATTTCAGGGCTCTGGAACTCTGAACTTATATGACTGGAATGAGTCTCTTCCCCAAGTCAGTATATCTCAAGTGTGCACAAGCTAGTGCAAGGGAGACTAAGGGGCAGCTGTTTGAAGAGGGGCTGGGGACAGAATTTGGATTTGTACACTGGAAGCATACATACAGTGATTATTTCTCACTCATTGAGTGGGAGGGGTAGTAGCACCATTGGAGTCCAGGAAATGCTAAATCTGATTATGAGGAGCGGCTGGGAACTTTGGCTGTGGAGAAAGGAACAATCGAAGAGAGTATTTGGCAGGCATTTAATTTCCCTTTTTATGGTCTTCCAGAATTTAAAGAAAATATACATACTTACTCCATATATCATGTAGATATTATAAGTTTCAATTACATCACCGCTTAAGTATTATCTTGTCATATTAAAATTTACTAAATTTAAAAAATCTTACCCTTATTACATTTATTTTTTCCTCAGTCTGTTAGATGTTTTATAATAGAACAATCTCTGATATGTTTGCTTTGAGATGTAATAATTACCCTAGATGATAATTATATAGTCTTAGAGTTTATCCATTTAGAGTTTGACTCATTATTGGTTGATTGACTGATTAAAGAACATATGTAATATATGTACCCATCACTGTCCTAAGTTCTGGAGATACAAAAAGGAATAAGACAAGCAAGATTCTTACCTTTGTGAAGCTTACTTTGAAGCTAATGAAACAGGGAACATGTGATATAAATAAATGCGATATCAGATAGTGATAAGGATGCCTTCCACGAAGAAAATATAACCAGTTATTAGGATACAGAGTGTTTTGAGGGTCCTCAAAAACATCTTGGATGAGGTGACATTTGCTCTAAAATGTGAGAAGAAATCAATCATGAAATTTCCCATGTGGCTAAAGAGCAGGTCAAGCTGAGGAAAAAGGTGATTAAATAGCAAAAAAAATTGAAGCCGGAAAAAAATTGGTGTATCTCAAACAGCAAAATCTTAAAATGTAAATATTTACAATCATGAGGATATTTTGGAAATTCTGGTGTCAGAAACTTTCACAAAGGAACTGCTATCCAGAGTAGTTACTTTCATTAGGTGAAAGTGTCCAACAATAGCTCTGATTTCATCCAATGCTGCCCTCTGATGGGCCAGCCATAGAACTCAGCAACTCTTCAGGACCACAGAGTGGAAAGAAAATAAGTGTCTTTTTAAAAGAACAATATCGAATTGATTTCATTACTAATGATACTGATGACTTAACTTTTTGTAAATGTGATAAAGAATTAGTAAGACAATATTAATATGTGTAAAAGTTCTTAACTAACATGAATTTTTGAAACTAAATCGATTTTCCAATACTCAGATGGTGACTGCCTGTTTTGAAGCAATATTTCATATGATGGGTTTCCAGTAAAGTTAAATATTGTTAAAAGCTCTTCCTCGTGGTTTACTATGATAAAACATAACACCAGTAGCATTTAAGAGTTGATTAGAGCCTTCGTCATTTCCTGATCTGAGCATGTCACTGGAACTCTGGTCCCAAGTCAGTCCCATAAATATATGGAGCTGCCTGTTATTAGTTATCAAGGTTAATGTGAAGCACTGGTAGAGTTCTCAATGCAAGTTGACTCAGTGTGCAAGCTGTCTAATGCACCAGGAAGCAGGCATCAAGGAGACGATGAATGGACAATGGAGTCTTTAATATTCATGAGTCTCCACATGCATTTAAATTAATCAAAAAATAAAACAACAACAACAAAACACCATTCTGGCCAAAAAAAAAAAATCTCAAAACTTATCAACAAGCTATATTCAGTTCACATGCTGACATATTTCTGAGCCCTGTAAGAATCTGTAAAAGGCCTAGTATTTATAATAAGATTTCATCTGTTTAGACTATGGGAGAGTATGAAAAATTCAATAGTTTAGAACTTCATAAATCATTCAAATGAAAAATCAATTACACTGAGGAGCCATTCCTTGTAAGCAACTCAATGCATTCTGTCCCCTCCTTTCACTCCTCTGCTAACCTAACTTTATGATACAAGGAGCAGGAGGCTCATCACTGAGATGGAAGCCAGGGGCAAAGAGAACAGACAGGTATTCACTCCCCAAGGAAAACTCCACTTGATAGAGGCTACGGAAATTACTAGAGTTCCCCAGTTCAATACTGCTAGGACTCCTCGAACAAGAACTTATAGTCAGTAGATCCTGTCTTTCTGTGTAAAAGCATGGAGATAAACACCACTATTGCTAATTTATAAAAGATATGTTAAACTTTTAATTTTTTTGTTTTCAAACAGCTTAACTAGATTGCTGAGGGTCTCATTGAGTTGCTGAGGCTGGTCTTGAACCTACAATCCTCTTGTCTCATTCTCCCAAGTACTGGGATTACAGATATGTGGCACCACACCATGCAAGATATATTAATCTGTGGAATAAAAATTAATATATTATATATTTACCCCTGCCATGCAATAATTTTATTTTAAAAGTTGTTTGCATCACTCCAGAATGTTATTCATCCTTTATTCATCTCGATATTTGTGATACCCAGAAGAGTCTCAGGAATATAGCAGAATTGTGTGTGTGTGTGTGTGTGTGTGTGTGTGTGTGTGTGTCTTGAACCCAGGGGCATTCTACCTCTGAGCTACATCTTGAGGTGTAGCTTTTATTTGAGACAGGGTTTCATTAAGTTGCTGAGGATCTCTCTAAGTTGCTGAGGCTAGCCTTGAACCTGTGATCCTCCTGTCTCAGCCTCCCAAATACTAGGATCACAGGCATGTGCCACCATGCCAGGCCAGCAGGTGCTTAAATGCTATTGCTCAATTGATTTAGTTTCTGGGATAATGACAACACTTAAGAATTTTAACCAAAAGTGGCTAGCAAACTTCTTAAAAAGCACTGAGCTTCTGCTTATCTCTTCCACTTGGAGAAGACAGTGTTGTGAGAGTCTTCTTTAAGATTCCTTTCACCATGCTGTTCTTTTAGATGTAGATAAATGGGTTGAGCAGGGTCTTCTGAGAGAACAGGCCAGTGTGGCGTGGGTCCTGCTCAGGGGAGTAGGACATTTGGAGCTTTTGGAGCAGACATCTGAATGCACAGCTGGACACCAGATCCAGACCATAGGGAGGTAGAAGGAGCTGGTGGAGATTTGCTAGTTGTTAGAGGTTAAGCTAATCTTCAGTGCGGCAGTGGCTGCAAGGAAAGAAGGAAACAATGAGAGGAAGAAAACAGCAATGGCTAGCGTGCCTGCTGCATCTCTGGCAGCTTGTGGAGTTGACTTTTGCATAGACCAGTTCCAATAGCTTTACTGTGGAAAGATTTAGCAGATTGGATGCCACTCCATCTGCGCAATCGTAGCAAAATTGCATCCACATGTTGGCTACAGATCCACAGTTTGGCAAAAGTTAAAAATCACATTCTGTGAACACATGTGCATTTGTTGTGTTTTAAAATCCATTTTTTTTTGGTAGTGGGGATTGAACCCAGGGGCATTCTACCTCCGAGATACACCCCTAGCCCTATTTTTTTTATTCTTTATTTTGAAACAAGCTCTCACTAAGTTGTGGAGGGTCTCAATAAGTAGCTGAGGCTGGCCGTGAACCGGTGGTCCTCCTGTCTCAGCCTTGCAAGTACTGGGATTACAGGTGTGCACCACCACAATCAGCTTGTTATGTTTTAAAACTCAGTTTTTTTTTGTACTGGGGATTGAACTCAGAGGCATTCTACCTCTGAGCTACACCCCCAGCCCTTTTTACTTGTTATTTTGAAACAGAGTCTCACTATGTTGCTAAAGCTGTCCTCAAACCTGTTAACCTCTTGACTCAGCCTCCCAAATTCTGGGATTATAAGCATACCCCACCACACTCAGTTTAAAAGTTCATTTTATTCTTCAATTTAGTTTGTTTGAATAGGGGTCCAAGTTATTTACAGATAAATCGGTTTTGGATCTAAGAAACTGGACATAGATTATGACTAGGAAACAGTTTTTTTTATTTTTCTGAAATTGGAAAATGGGAATTTTTTTTCTTGGTTCACATGAAAATTTATAACTATGATTTCTTTACATGCTCTTTGTTTAGCACTATTAATCCTCTCTATGTATTTCCATTCTAGCTTTCAACTATATCAGTGCAATGATTATTTACTTTATCCTCTAGTATAAACATTGACCTCAAAATAACAATATAGATTTTCAACAAATTTTATCATTTCCTTTCTGCTCTTAATTTATTTATATATTGGCGAATAATAATTGTGAAGACTTAGTGGGCTTCAGTTGGGTGCAGTGGTGCATGCCTATAATCCCAGTACTTGGGAAGTTGAGACAAGAGGATTACAGGTTCGAGGTCAGCCTCAGCAATTTAGCAAAACCCCAGCAAATTAGCAATACCCAGCTCCAAGATAAAAAATAAAAAGGCTGAGTGAGAGGTGTTGCTTAGATGTAGGACAACCCTGAGTTCAATCTCTAGTACCAAAAAAAAAAAAGTGGGTTTCATTGTGGCATAGTCATACATGCACATCATAATTTGATCAATTTTATTTACCAATACTTTCCCTTCTCTTCTCCTTTCCCTTATCTTCTTGTTCCACCCTAATCGTCTTCCATCTGCTTTCTTGACATCTTTCCCCCCTGCTCCCCTTCTTTCTCACTAACTTACACTTATGAGAGAAAACATTTGATTCTTGTCTAACAGAATCTGGCTTATTTTGCTTAACATGACACTCTCTAGATCCACCCATTGTCTGCAAATGATAGTTCTGTTCTTCTTTATGATTGAATAAAATTTTATTGTCCATGTAGTACATTTTACTTATCTAAGTCATCTGTTGGTGGACACCTAGAATGATTTCATAACTTGGCAGTTATAAGTTATGGTGCAATAAACATGGTTATGCGTGTGTCATTAAAGTGTGCTGACTTCAATTCCTTTGAAAAATACGGAGGAAGGATATAGTTGGGTCACAGGTAGTTCTTTTTTAACTTTTTGAGGAATTTCTTTACTGATTTTCAGAGTGGGTATACTAATTTACATTTTCATTGACAGCATATAAATTCCTTTCCCCTTCACATCCTGGCCAGATTTTATTGCTTTTTTTCATTCATAATTGTCATTCTAACTGGAGAGAGATAAAATCTCAATGTAGTTTTGATTTGCATACCCCTGTTGGCTAAAAGCATTAAGTATTTTTCTTATAATTATTGGCCATTTGTACTTCTTTTGAGAAGTATCTGTTTAGTTCACTTGCCCATTTATTGAATGTATTACTATTACATTTTTTGGCGTTGTAATTTTTTTTAGTTCTTTGCATATTTGGATATTAATTCTCTGTCCGATGAGTAGCTGGCAAAGATGTTCTCCCATGCTGTAGGTTCTCTCTTCTTGCTGTTTACTTTTTCCTTTGCTGTGAAGAAGCTTTTCAGTTTGATGCCATTCCATTTATTGATTCTTGAAATTATTTTCTGAGCTATAGGAGTCCTATTCAGGAAGCTTGTGTATTTCCATATCTTGAAGTGTTTCCCCTATGGGCCACATGGTAGGTTCTGGCTAGGACAGCGTGGTAGTATTTGCTATGATCACCAGGGTTTCTGCAACAGTGAGCCTCAGTGTGATCGCTACAGGATGCCCCCGCCTCAGGTCTCTGCTCATAAGTGGAGAAGCCTAGGGTGCCTTTCAAACCCCATATCACTGTGTAGACTCGAATTCAACCAAGTTCAGACTGCCTTTCTATTTGACAGTTGTTCCATGCCCAATTTGTCCACTGTGTTTCTCTCTTTCCCTTTGTGTTACCTCCTCCCCATGTACTCTCTTTTTGTCCTTTGAAGCACCAGAATTTCTGAGTCTCTGAGTCTCTGACTGTATGATACTGAATTTCAGTGAGTTAATTTCCTCTTTTACCCACCTGGCTAGAAAGAGCATTTCCATTGCTTCAATTCTGAGCCACAGAGAGAGTAGAAAGTGCATTCATCACAATTTTCTTATGGCTGCAAGGTATAGCACTCTCTTTTCTAAATATTTGTCTTTCTAGTGAGAATTCCTCAAAGAAGTAGTTTTGTGTTTTTGATCTGGCTTTTCAAGGACCTACAACCCCATTTGTGAGATCTCATTGAGGGATACATACCCCCATTGTCAGTATCCAGTAGCATTTGCAGCACACAGAAAGTGCCTTGAGTGAAGAATAGTTCCCATGTCCTTGACTTATTTTTCTGGCCATCAGACCAGTGGAGACAAAGACTGGGAACCACTCTTTTCTACTCCATTCTCAACAATAGAGCATGAACAGATACCTGCTTGCAGAAGTGTATTACTCCCAATACACTGGAAGTCTTTTAAGCTCAGGATCCAGGTAGATGAGGATAATGAAGAATCATACTATCGATTTCTGGTTTTCAACACATATGTGTGAGATAAAATTATCTTGGATGAATATAATATTGTATTGAGTGAGTATATTCTGGTATTTACATTTTAATAATCTCCTGCAGTGACTCTTAGGAGCAAGAATGTCTGAGAATTATGGCTCTACAATGTGTACAGAAGTCATGGAGTTATTTTGAGTTCTAATAGTTGAAAATATAATTCTGGTATCATATACAAACAGGTTTACCTGCAAAGCATTTTACACTAACAGTATGGTGCAGTGTGGAATTCTGTAGTATCTAGGATTATAATCTTGATCTTAAAATATAAATGCCATTCTATTTTTGGAAAAAGACATCCAAATATTCCTCCGATACAGTCATATTCTCAAAGTGTGAAGAGAAGAGGTCGCATGTGTGAAAGAAGTGCACAGAGATACTAAAGACAAAAGTAATTGTGATTAAATATATTGTTAGAACACTAAAGACCCAATGAACATTTCACCTGGTTTGCAAGCATTATAATTAATGGACTAAGATAAATGAAGACTTTGCTTTTCCAACCACCTTCTTGAATGCGCTCTTGACTTCCTTGTTCCTAAGGCTGTAGACCAGAGGGTTCAGCATGGGGATGACCATGGTGTAGAACACAGATGCCATTTTATCAGTGTCCATGGAGTGACTGGAGCTGGGCTGTAAATACATGAAGATGATTGTCCCATAGAAGATGGAAACAGTGGTGAGGTGGGATGCACAGGTGGAGAAGGCCTTCTTCTGTCCTTCAGCTGAGTTCATCCTCAGGATGGCAATGAAAATGAAAAGGTAAGAGTTCAAGATAACAAAGAGAGTGAAAAAAACATTAAATGCTGCCAATGCGAAGAGCACAATCTCATTGATGTAGATATCAGAGCAAGAAAGAGCCAGAAGTGGGGGAATGTCACAGAAAAAGTGGTTGACCACATTGGAATGACAGAAGGAGAGATGGAAAGTGAAGGTGACATGGACACCAGACTGCAAAAGCCCACAGACATAGGAGCCAGCAGCGAGCAGGACACACGTGGTGCTTGTCATGGTGGTGGTGTAATGCAGGGGTTTACACACAGCTGCGTGACGGTCAAAGGCCATGGAGGCCAGGAGGAAGCTTTCAATAGTGGCGAAGGCTGCAAAGAAGAACAACTGTGCAGCACATGCATTGTAGGAGATGGTCTTGTCTCCCGTGAGAAACCCCACCATGACCTTGGGAGTGACAGCAGAGGCATAAACACAATCCACCAGTGAGAGGTTACTGAGGAAGAAGTACATGGGAGTGTGGAGTCGGGCATCCAACAGAATCAACAGCACCATCCCCAGGTTGCCAACCAGAGTGACTAAGTAAATGACAGTAAAGATGATAAATAAGGGTAGCTGCAGCTCCGGGGCATCTGTTAATCCCACAAGAACAAATTCAGTCACCTCTGAACCATTCTCCATCACAATCAATTAGGAATTATCATGAGAAACACCTATGGCAAGATGAGAAAATTATGTTAGTTGTATATTAACATGGGGTTGAAGTGTTACCAAGTTCTCTTGCACATGGGTCAGCTTCCTGACCAGTGCAGGTGTCTGTTTGAAAGAAGCTGGACTGAATGCTGGGAAAGCGGTGGGGAGAACATGATTGTTCATCTAGAGGTGGACAGATGTGCACTGGACTGCCTTATTTGGCTGCAACAAGTAGTGTCCATTATGATCTGGGCTCATTTAAGTTTGCTTGGTATATGGTATTTTTAAAAAATACTGTTATTGGTGAATTGTAACTATGCACCATAATTAGTTTCAGAATCATCAAACAAACACACACACAGTACTTGATGCATTTCCCTCTGTATCCTACTCTGTTCTGCCTCCCTTTCCCCATACATGTTAGTGAAATTGGTAGTGATATCTTCATATATGTACATAGCATTATTTGAACTGTTTAAAATGGTCTTTAAACACATTTAAACTGAACCACATAGAACATTTTACAACTACTTACAATATCTCCCAAGTGAATTTGTCTAAAATA
>PVLC010043141.1:0-12700 GCA_004027655.1 Graphiurus murinus | reverse complement strand
ACTGAGGTGAGAGAATAATCTGTTTGGTTCACCAAATTCTGAAAATACCATTCTCTGGAGTACTAGTTCAAATTCAGTATCAAGGAACTCCCACTACTGCGTCTTCTTGAGAGGACATGCATTATGTCACTGCGACCAGCTTCTGCTTCACACATTACAGTGCATTTGTGACAGTAATATATGATAGAAAAAATAGTTCCAATTGAATTAAGTCTTATCTCTGCAATGGCCCACTTTCCAGATGTAGTTTCTCCATCTGACCATTGTCAAGGACTCTCTGAGCTAGAGATTGTTGGGGAGAAAAACCCTTGGATTTCCTCAAGGGACAGATGGCATCTAAATGCAGCACAGAGCTGGGTTCCAACTGCAATAGTTTCTCCAACAACCTCCCAAATCTTTTAGTACAGGTTCTGTCAAACTAAGGAATATTTAGGGGATTTTCCAGAACATTCTTCTTACAATTTTTATTATGCCATTATTATCTTGGTTGTGTGATGCTTCACTGGACCTTTGTTTTAATTCAAAGATTATCTTTTTCTGATAAAAATATCAGATGTTTTATAGGACCAGGTTGACACTATTACCAAGATTCAGTGCTGGAATAATTTTCTTAGATATTTCTGCCTCTCTATAAGCTTTTTAACTTGTTTTGATGATTAGCAAGGAAAGACTATTAAATTGCCTTCGCTTCCAACTGCTAAATCCTTGTATTTTTGACATTAGAAATTCTGACTTATTTTTCTTTTTCTCTTAATGAATCCTGCATGGACCTAAACTTTACAAGGTATAATATCTTGAGACAATTCACTATTTTCTTTATGTGTTTAGTATATGTGGCTCATCATAAGTTAAGTTTAACAAATATCCCTTAACAATGGTTATAGCAATACTCTTCTCAATTTGCTCGGTTTTTTTTTTTTCTTTTCCTCTTTTTATTTTGAATGAGGCAATTATACTCTTTTTCACATTTGAAGAAATCTTCTGCTGGGAGTAATACAGCAACTTACTTTGCCAATAAAATTTCTGTTGCAGCAATATGGCAGGAAGTAATTTAAGTAATTTTTTCCATAGGAATTCAGCTTTAGTTCATTTCTTTAAGGTTTTCACTGCATATATTGAACACACCACAATCTATATATAAATAAGAAAGCTGTTGGAATCCAATGGCAAAGATGATGCTGGGAGATTCTTTAGCACTGCTTGCATACATCATCAGGCTTTAAAACATCCTTTTTATAGTAGAGTGGTATAGGCTAGGAAGATGCAAAAGTAAAAACATATCATTAGAAGAAACATTTTTGTTTCTACTCCTTTCACTTTTTTAAAGATATCACATATAAAACAATAGTTTTCAATGCTAGATTTCCAAGGGAGGGGTGATGTGTTTACAGAAACTTAAACTGTGGTCCAACACGGTCTCCATCAGTGGCCCCACAGCTTCTGCACAATGGCAGTCAGGCAGAAGGAAAGATAGAAATACTTCCAAGTGCCCTTAGGATACTCTTAGCAATTCTCCAGCTAAAAACTGTGGGAACCACACTTTGATCACTATAAAAATGGCTAGAAATTAAACCAATCAAATTCTAGAACAGGGTTGGCAATTTCAGGTCAATTGTGAGCCAGGTGTGGTAGTACACACCTGAAATCCCAGTACTTGGGAGGTTGAGACAGGAGAATCACAAGTTCATAGCCAGCCTCAGCAATTTAGTGAGGCCCTCCACAGCTTAGTGACACCCTGTTTTAATATAAAAAATAAAATAAGGTTGGAGGTGTAGCTCAGAGATAGAATGCTCTTGGGTTCCATCAAAAGGAAAAAAAAAAGTAGTGCCACCAATATTGCTACTTTACACAAATGGCAGACATTGCTTATCAGTTTGAGCATGTGAGGTATCATTACTCTGGCATCCTATCTCTTAAAGAATTATTTGATTTCCACAGTAGGTTAAACTTTAAAGAAACCGAAGGGGATTTGCTGCCCCTACAACACCCCCCAGTTAGTGCAAAATACCCTGCTATCTTCCTTGAAGACGAAGACACTAGACAACTGAAAATACTTTCAGAAACTCTAGGAAGACATTTCTATGAATTGTTTTTGGCTTTCAGATTTAGTGTATCACTATTTTAATTTTAATTATAATTGATTCATTTTAAGGACAGGCTATTGAAACCTTCTTACATGGGTAAGGCTTGGAAAAAGCAGGCAAATACTTTATTCAAGACCTGTTGAGAAAGATTGCTGGAACCTTCATATAGATGCTTCCTGGCTGAATGGCCTTGTTACAGTGAGGACAGTTGAATTACTTCATTTTAGGACTTACTAGCACATCATCAGGAAAGGAACACTATCAAATCCTTGAGAAAGAATACATTCTTTTTTTTTTTTTTTTTTTTTTTTTTTTTTGCGGTACTGGGGATTGAACTCAGGGGCATTCTACCTCTGAACTATTCCCCCAGCCCTTTTTTTTTATTCTTTATTTTGAAACAGGGTCTCACTAAGTTGCAGAGGGCCTCACTAGGTAGCTGAGGCTGGCCGGGAACCCGGATCCTCCAGTCTCAGCCTCCCAAATGCTGGAATTTCAAGCGTGCGCCACCATTCCCGGCTATTATTTTCTATTTTTAATTGACATATGATATTTGTATATATTTATGGGGTACAGTATAAAATCAGATATGTGTATATAACTTGTAATGATCAAATCAGGGTAATTAGCATTTCCATCTCAAATATTTATCATTGTGAATTTATCATTGTGAACCAGTGTGTTGTGAACCTTCGATTCTTTCCTTCTAGTTATTTAAAAATATATAATAAATTGTTGAAGACTATAGTCACTGTAGAACACTTGCACTAATTGCTTCTATCTAATTGGAGAAAGGTTCTCAGAATGCATTTTTAATTGCCACTTTTCCACTTATATGTGAGACAGATATTCAGTGTCAAAACTTGTAAATGAGAAAGAAAAAAATTGTAAAGTAAAAACCAACTGTTATTCCATTATCTTTGAAAAACTTCTATTAATAGTATTTATATGTAGCTATCTTATCAGAATATATTATCTTTATCAGAATATAAAATTCTGTTTTATACCTGCTGGAAAGGCCCATTCTTTTAGCACTTTTCTTCCTTCTGGCCCATTTTTCTCCATTGATCCAAGTTTTTTCAGATTGAAAAGTTTGTTTCTCATCCAACTAAATTCCTGAAGCTTTAAAACCATAACAGAACAAACTGGGACATGGGCTTTTGTTTATCTATTATATTTGTATTGGGAATTGAGCCCAGGGGCATTCTACATCTGAGCTATACCCCCAGCCCTTATTACTTATTATTTTGAAACAAGGTCTCACTAAGTTTCTGAGGCTGACCTTAAACCTGTGATCCTCCTGTTTCAGCCTCACAAGTACTAAAATTACAGGCATTTGTCAGCATATCTGGCTGGTACATGACTTTTAAAGTATAGATTTGCACTCTTTGAATTTTTTATGAGAAACAAAAAAAGATATTTTTATTTGGAATGGGACCTAGAAACTTGAATCAGTAATAAGAACATGTCCAAATTTTTCAGTCTCCAATTTACTTAGGAGTTTTAGGGTTTCTGGATTTGTTATTGTTATTTAATATTTCCATTTGGTTTTCTTCTCTGTTCCCCATCCCCATCCATCTCTTTGCAAAGGATGAGCATTAGTTCTATATTTGTTTCTGAAGCAGAATTATGCTATTACCTGGAGCCAAGTGACAGCAACCTGATGTTTAAATTGGTTGTGTTACCACCGTGAGAACTGAAGTGGAGGAGAACAAATACATTGTCTTCCTCAGGTCTGGGACTGCTAGTGCTTTTTAGCATTCTGAGCTCACCTGCAGAAAGGATGGGACATTAGGAGCTGTGTTTGCTTACATAAGCAACTGTTCTTCTTCAGTGGAGGAGCCTTTGGAACGATTCTTTGTGTTTGGAATGTTGGCCACTACTGCATCCTTCCTTCTACACAGTGAGAAATAAGAACTACCCATGAACTCGCCTTTTCAGGATCCCTGGATTTGCTGACAAGAGGGTAATGTTCTCTTTACCTATGTGGCATAAGAAATTATTTGACTGGCAAGCAAAGAGAATCCTTGGGAGACTCCCTTTTAGATAAACAAATCTGTTGATGAGAAAGTTAAAGCAGAGTGAGAGGGATGAGTAAACTTATAAAGTGGGAGCACAGAGGCAGCCAGCAGGCATGTCCAATGTGAATGGCTGAGACTCCCACAGGGTGTTTGCTTTCTTCTTGCTAAAAATCAGTGACAAAAGAGGGATGAGGGGACTGTTCTGGGAGTGTTTTTATGAAAGCATGTGAAAACCTGAACACTAGACCCAAAAAGCAGAGCAACCAAACCTTTGAGAAACACAGCCACTGGGACCCCTAAAGTTTTTTCCAGCTCATCTCCAAAAACAGTATGGAATCCACCCACCTGGTTAAAGGAGCTATTCCTCTTATGCCCTGTGGTCCATCATCATCATTCCATTGCTGGAAAATCAAGGATGAATCCTGGTAGGGACCTTGTTAAAAGTGAGAAGGGAAATTAACATGTTGTATCTGGTTTATCTTTTTTGAGTAAGCAATGAAGCAACTGCTAGCATATACTACATACTTCGTGTCTTGGATCAACAAAGGAGCCATGCCAAATGTCAGATTAAATATTCCACAGCTGAAGTGTTTGTATAACTTTTCAGTGGCTACCATTTACAGAAAGAAAAACAGTGATGGGCCTTTAAAAAAAATATCCCCTTAACTTGACATGCTCACGGTGTTCTGCCAGCAATTGCTCCAACTTGGAAGGCCAGGCCACGCATATCTTGTCCACAGAGCATCAGTGCCAACTGGCAAGCACAGCCCTGAGTTTTCATTCCCTCCAGGAGCGTGAAGCCCCACTGTGCACCTTGAAGGCCACAGCTGCATGGCCGTCTCATTTAACCCATGTCTACTTTGGCTGAGAAGCAAGTCATTTTAAGAAGGAACTTCCTGGTTCTTGAAGTGTCTGTCATGTTTCAACAATGAGTTTGCAATTGCTGTGTGTTTTCAGTTGGAGTTGGCGCTGAGGCCTTCCGAGGAAACTGGAGATAGTCTTTTATTGAAACAAAATAATAAGTCTGAACAAATCTGCCTTATTATCATTGGCTCTGGCATGACTGGTTTTCATTTCAGCTTTATATTTCTAAAGGATTGCTCAAGAGGCAATGCTCTTTGATGCCAGGTTATGTGAGGGATGGAAGAGAACTAACAGATCTTAAAGGCCTACTAGGTGTCAGGTATTTCCTACATCGATTAATTTTCCTAACATTGTTCCTCTCTTATTTTACCAACAAGGATATGGAGATGCTGAGAGACACTGACTTGCCTAAGGTAGAATGATACAGCTGTGAAGTTCAGTGGCTTCCTTTCATCTCAGATCTGCCACTTGCTCTCTGTGACCTTGGGCAAGTCCTTTCA
This sequence comes from Graphiurus murinus, assembly GCA_004027655.1. NCBI lineage: Eukaryota > Metazoa > Chordata > Mammalia > Rodentia > Gliridae > Graphiurus > Graphiurus murinus. The sequence continues at coordinate 7,234 of PVLC010043141.1, read as the reverse complement.
CCATTCTGCCCCAGTTTCCTCCTCTGAAAAATGGAAATGGTTATGGGAATCCTTCACAGAGGGCTAAATAGTGTTGTGTGTGTAAAGTGATCAGTACAGTAAGTGGTTAGTGGTTGACAATCCCAGTCATCAGTAAGTGACAATGCAGAGATTGCAACCAAGTGAGGCTCCATTTCCAGCAGGTGCTGATACCACTGCATTCCTTTGGCGGTCAAAGCCACCCTTCTCCATGGGGCGATTGAAGTCTACACTGATATTCAAGAGACTCAAGGTAGAATGTGATTTTGCACCCATGTTTAAAAGTATATTTTCCTACGGATGCAAACAGGGATGGAGGCTCTAGGCTCTGGGCTCTGGTTTCTATAAAAGGAACTGTCTCTGAAAAGAACAGAAAGAAGAGAGGACAGTCAATGGGAGATGCACGGGCTGCAGGGCTCTGTCATCTCGTTGTCTGTCTCAGTGTCTTGGATTCAGAATGACAAAGTGCAAAGTTGCCCTGTGATATGTTTGCTCCTGACAGCTGAGGTCTGGTCTGTTCACTGCGGCAAAGGTGGAGCTTACCCCATGACGTTAATAGATGTTAGTCATCACAGCACCTGGTGCTCAAAGAGCCATCAAGGTGCTTCCCACATGCCAGGTGCTGAACTGGCTGTGGGATACAAAGTAGGTAAGATACAGTCCCTGTCTTTTCTGAGATCCCAGGCAAGTAATAGGCAAGTAATTGAATAAGCCTATACAATGCAGAGACCTTGCTCTCCATAGAGGCTGTTTAAATTCAAGACCCTCTAGAATCCATCCAGAAGAAAGCCTCATGTACATCAGTAACCATATAACTAGGAATTTTTGCAGCTTCTTGAGAAAGCTTAGGTGACTTTCTTTAATAGTCCTTAGTAAGAAAGCAAAATCCAAAAGTTTGACAGAGACCCATAATGCCACCAACTTGGTTAATCACTTAAAAATGTTTTCCATCTTACAAGGACATCTTGGGTTCTTGTCACAGGGGATTTCATTTAGAAGTTCTGAACTCATGTTCCAGCTTTGTTACTTACAAGTTGTATGACTTTAGCAAAAAAAAAAAAATCTCTTAACTTGTCTGAGTCATTTCTTTTATCTGTAAAATGGAAAAAGATGAATAATATTCAGGTTGTAGGTTTGTTGTCAAAGAATGACCATTTTACTCTCTATGAAAGCCCTTTGCATAGAATAAAGACTTGTTAATATTTATTCATGTTAGTTCATACTTTCACTTTCATTCATTTTACATAAATTTTGCATAGTGTTATTTTTAGATTTTAAAATATCTTGCTTTGTAGTTTGATGCTTATAAATGTTTCCATAATGAGAGGGTGGAAAATGACAGATCCAGAGAGCAATTTTTCATTTCCACATCACTGAGAGCCACAGGTGAAAAGAGATGAATGAAACTCTGATTCTGAGAGGGTATACAGTGTTCCCAAGTTGAGAAATCTAGTAGACAGTTGAACTGGAACATGAACTACTTTCTGCTTGATTTCGAAGTACAGATTCCTGACTACCATCTACTGTGTCTGAAAAAGATGATCCTGTTACTAGGTGGGAGATTCTAAAAGTATTCTGCAGATAAGCCCGGGCTTATCTGCTTGGAAAACATTCAAACAGAAAGCACAGTGGGGAGAAGAGCAGGTTTATTTAGAGAAGTGAAGGCACCATATGAGAAAGGCTGTGAAGAGGAGGGGAAGGACTGAGCTCCTGGGGAAGGCATGAGGAACGGGTCATTCCTGGGAATGGAAAGGCTGCTGGGGCAACGGGACTATGCTCCAGAGATGGGGTCTGGAGCGACCCATTTCTAGGTATGGGAAGCAGCTTGGGGTCTTCCACATGTCAGATTTTATAGTCTCTTTAGACATCTTCTGTAAACATATTACATTTATTCACATTACATTGTGGGTGTACATATTTATATATATGTATAAATGTGCATGTGCATTTATACATATTACATTGTGGTGATTGGCCACCCTTTGCACCTGAGTGACCCTGCGTTGTTTCTCTGCCTTCTTCCCACAGGGCGGGGGTCATGGTGAGTAAGGCTCTGCAGGTAAACTTCCTGACCGTCTCAGTCTACCTACCCCATCTGCTAGCTGCCTAACAATAAGGTCAACAATCTGAGACAGCAGTAGAGGCCTGAGAGCAATGTCCACCCACTATGTTCCTAGGAAGCTCAAATGTGATACTTGATGGCTTTTCTTTTCTTTGAGGGTAGGATCAGAATTACAAATATGTACCTGTGGATAGGAATTTAGGAGGTAATATCTAAGCAAAAGTCCAAGTGAAAATACAAACTACTCTGTAAATATATGGCCCTTCTCTAGAAGGGCCTCTGTCCTACCCAGATTAGCCCCGAGGGCTTGTATCATTATCCCGCATAGCTGGAAATAATCTCCACTCTGAATTCCCAGGGCCCTTTAGAAGAATCATTTTGATTATCAACATTTCTGCTTCAGGGCTTTTGGCTGGGGCCCCTCCCTCTGCCTGGGACACCATTCTCCCCAAAACCTGCTTGGCTTATTTTTCTACTTAATGGAAGTGTCTTCTCAAATGTCCCATATGAAACAAGACCTAACCAGGCCTTTCCTCATCACACTGTACAAAACAGCCACATCCCCTTCATCTATTGTCTTTACTTTTCTTAAAAGTACTTCCTACCACAAGACTTATTGTTTAATATTTAATTTTTTTCTTTGTTTCTTGGTTCTTGCAGTGCTGGGAATCAAACACTTGATAGACTGGTGCTGTACCACTGGGCTCCACCTCCAGTCACACTGACTGCTTCCCTGACCATATATAAGCTCTAGAAGAACAGGGAATTTCTTTTGTGTATTGCTATCCCTCCAAAATCTGGAGTAGCGACTGGCACATAGTAGATGCTCAATATGTATTTGTTAAATGAATGAAGAATGAAGAACATGGTCTTCCATTAGCTGTCACAGTTGGTTGTACACTTATGAAATCAACTTAGATTCCAATTGTAATGAGATGTATCCAACACTAATCTCTGCACCTATTTTTAACAGAAATATCTAACTTAATTTCAAAACAGATCATGTCACTATGATGTGTCTCTGTAGCAAATTCTGACTCCTCATAGATGAGAGTGTAAGATAGTGGAAAGCTAGATCCCAACTCAGACATGGCTTCATTTTAAATTTTTATATTGTAGTAGAGAGAGAAAGAATAACTGCATGATTTAGGCATTGTGTAGGCTAATGTAAACCCAAAGCTACATTTAAATCCATGTCTATCAATACATGACAATGTGACATCATTTGAAGTCTCATTTTCTGTTCTATCCTACCAGAGGCCAAAGCCAAACAAACAAACAAAATTGAAACCTTTTTTAATTGATGAAAATAATAAGGAATAAATGTGGGATATTCTTTCAGTTCTCATGATAACCAGCTTTTCTGTGGTACTCCTCATATATGAAAAATTTGCACCTACCTAGTATGAAATAGTGCAAGAAACTTCAAAGGAGTCACCTCAGAAGTGATACCAATGAATCTAGCAATGCTGTCACCCTTCATCATTCTTCATTGGAAATAGACTCACCTAATCAATTCATCAGGTTGACTAGGGGAGAGGGAAAGGAATGCTGGACAGACACAATCAAGAAGGCCACTGCAGCCTTTGCATTTACCATATGAAGGATTTGGATTGAGAGAATGCTAAGACCCATTTAAGCTCCAATATTCTCTGATGATCTGATTTTCTCCATATGTAATCCACTCTTCTGCCAAACCCAATCATACTTTCTTCACAGAAACCCAAACTACTTTGCATTGACTAGGTTGTTTAATATGATTTCTCTGAGAGAAATATGAAATGATACAATTTTTGAGGTTCAAAATTAAAACTGCAGATCTGTGCTTGAATAAGAATTCAGTTATCCTTTTCTGGACTTATGGGACATACAGTACACCACACAGAGTATTACCTGTCTGTCCTAATTCTAATTGGCCTCAGAAATTTCCTAGGTCACTAGAACATTGAAAAGAATATAGGCTTTATCATGTCTTCAGCAAATCCAGAGTTCCTGGGAAATCAATATTTTCAAACTTTAAATGTACTAAATCAACTTGTTATTTAAAGTAACAACATGGCAAATGATCCTTTGCATTAGTAGATAATCACTCCACCAGCTTTTATATTTGGCAAGTCTAAATTTTCCTAAATTGAAATAATTTAAAGCCAAGTATACCTGTAAATAAACAGAGACCATGAGACTCGGAGAAGTGCAAAGTTCCTGGTAAACCATTTGTAGTGTGCATTTGGTGCCCGCAGCAACAATACCATGGAGAGGTCTCACTGGTCCTGAGTTTAGAAGCCAGGAATCCTGAAAATGGCATTACTGTCCTAAAAGCACCCATTTATTGCATCTGTTTTTCAAAAACTACTTCCAGAGTGCTATCAGGTAGCAACCTAGAAAGTTTAATAGAAACATTTCTCAATTTTATTTTATTTTTAATTGACAAGCAAGTGTATAGATTTGTACAGTACAATGTAGTGTTATGAAAGATGTATATATTGTGGAATGATCAGATCGGGCTAGTTAGTATATCCATCACTTCATTACTTTGTGGTAAGACCATTTAAAACTTACTCTTTTAGTAATTTTGAAATATTCAATACATTATTATCAACTATGATCACCATGCTGGGCAATAGATTGTGTGTGTGTGTGTGTGTGTGTGTGTGTGTGTGTGTGTGTGTTACTGGGAATTGAACACAAGGCTTTCTACTTCTAGCTATACTCCTAGACTTATTTTATTCTTTATTTTGAAACAGAGTCTCACTAAGTTGCTGAGCCTGGCTTCAAATACTAATGCCTCAGCTTCCCACCTACTGGGATTACAGGCATGCACCACCACACTCGGCTGTACAATAGATATTTATAAATTATTTTCCCTCTGTAACTGAACCTCATACCCTTTTCCTATTTGCCTCCCACCCTTAGACCCCAGAAACCAATATTCTACTTTACACTTCTACGAGTGACTTTTTTAGATACCACATATAAGTGAGATCACGTAGCATTTGTCTTTCTGTGCCTGCTTTTCACGTAGCATAATGTCTTATAGATTCCTTCATGTTGTCGCAAGTGACAGAATTTCCTTCTTTTTAAGGTTGAATAATACCCCATTGTGTCTATATGCCACAGTTCTTTATTCAATTCATTCATCTGCTGGTAGACATCTAGGTTGGTTCCATATCTTGGCTATTGTGAACAGTTTTGAAGTGAGCATGGGAGTGCAGATCTCTCTTTGACATACTGATTTCATTTCCTATGGATAGATATCCAGAAGTAGTGCTGCTGGATCCCGTGGTAGTTCTATTTTTAATTTTTCTGAGGAAACTCCATATTGTTTTCCACAATGACTATACTAATTTACATACCCAATGACGGCATTCAAGGGTCCCCTTCCTCCACGTCCTCATGAGCATTTATCTTTCTTGTTTTAAATCTTCAGAAGATTCATTCTTGAATTTAAATGGAAATAAAGTGTAGGAAATGGTAACTTAAAAAAAGGAAAATAAAAGAAAGTTGCGAAAAATTTTAAGATTTAGCCATGAACTCAAAATATTTTCCAAAATCAATGCGGAAGGGTTTTCCTCTTCTCCACATGTGGTCTGTACATCAAGACCCTTGATGACTAAGCAGGGACTGACTGGCTGAAATAAGCTGCTTTGAATAAGAAACTAACTTTGGGGTGCCACGAAGAAGCCATTCTATAAAGGTATTGAATCAGATACACTTTTAACCTCCAACTATTTCTGGGGAAAACTGTGAAAATGATTTTAACTAACATTCCCAATTTATACAGCCTTAGGCCCAGTGGGCAGTCTTGGGCCACCATCTGTATACGGTTTTCCCACATTATCTGATGTGGGGCTTTCAGAGCCAGTGAAGAACTGTGGTAAGCCCTGACTGCAGTGCTAAGAACATTTTACACGCCTCCATTTTTTTGGAGAAGACTCAAGCTGTTTACTCTTGGCAACTTCAGTGTGTGTGTGTGTGTGTGTGTGTGTCTAGAAATTGAACCCAGAGGTAGTTTACCTCGTAGCTACACCCCAGCCTCTTCAATTTTTGGTTTTGAAAAATAGTCTTGCTAAGTTATTGAGGCTAGTCTCAAACCTCTGATACTCTGGTCTCAGTCTCCCAAGTACTGGTATTACAGGAGTGCGCCACTTCTCCTGGGTACCAAAACTTTGTCATTTGTCACTTAGTTGCCCTGAAGCTATCTATGGCTCAGGTTAGTTTCCTCCAGTCTACTTTCCCCTAATTTTATAAATTGAATATCATGTTCCAACTTTTGTGGCTTGCTTTAATTGCTCCTTTCTACCATTCCTCATGTTTGGGTGTAAATTAAAGTGGTTAGAAAAAGATCTTGGGTGGAACATTCAATGAACACCTATAAGCAAATATTGCCAACTATCAAATTCATACTCAAGCCCAACCCTCATGTAGTTGCAACTTATAGGAATGATAAAGTATAAACATTCACATATTAAAAGAAAAGGAGGGAAGAAAGTGTTAGATGTTAGGGGCAAGTTCCATAGGAAATGTCATTTGTGCCTCCTGGAACTGTCCAGAAAATGAGTCTCACGGAAGTCACTTTGGTATTGAGCCTTAAAGTTTTTTTTTTTTTTTATTTCTTTAACTTTGTTTTTTTGTTTTTAATTTTTATTTTTATTCATACATTGTAAGCATACATCTTTGTTAGGTGCAAATTGATAATGATACATGTGCTCACAATTCTCATTTTACCCCTTCCCCAAATTCCCACCCCACTCCCTCGCCCTCCCTCCCTCTCAAGTTCAGTTTAGTGAGTGACCTTCATATGCATTAGTGTCCCCTCCACCTCCATCCAACCCCCTCAGTTAAATCAACTTCTTTGCTTTCGAGGGTCTTTCCTTTTTCATCTGGAGACCCTCTTATGCCCCAGCTTCTCCCTAGCATCCGCAAATTAGGGAGAACATATGCTTCTTTACTCTTTCTGACTGGCTAATCTCACTTAACATAATGTTTTCCAGTTGCCTCCATTTCCTTGCAAATAACATGATTTTGTTCTTCTTTATGGCTGAGTAAAATTCCATTGTGTACATATCCCATAGTTTTGTAATCCATTCATCTGTCGATGGACATCTTGGCTGGTTCCATAGTTTGGCTATTGTGAATTGTGCAGCTATAAACATA
>PVLC010043140.1:0-12669 GCA_004027655.1 Graphiurus murinus | reverse complement strand
CCCAGTACCGCCAAAAAAAAAACCAAAAAAAAAAAAAAATTCAGTAAGATGGTTTCAATTTGTAAAGACAGGGCAAATTTATGTTGAAAGTAAAGTGGGTGTTTTTAACATTTTAATTAGATTGTATCAGCTCTTCCTACATAGAATCCTTATTCTTTTTTTTGCAGTACTGGGGATTGAACCCAGGGGCATTCTACCTCTGAGCTACACCCTCAGTCATATGTATGTGTGTGTATATATATATATATATATTTTTTTTTTTTCGGTACTGGGGATGGAACCTGGGGGCATTCTACCTCCGAGCTACAGTCCCAGCCCTATTTTTTATTCTTTATTTTGAAACAGGGTCTCACTAAGTTGCAGAGTGCCTCACTAAGTAGCTGAGGCTGGCGGCGAACCTGGATCCTCTGGTCTCAGCCTCCCAAATGCTGGGATTACAAGCGTGTGCCACCACGCCTGGCCAGTCCTATTTTTGATTCTTTATTTTGAAACAAGGTCTCACTAAGTTGCAGAGCACCTCACTAAGTAACTGAGGCTGGCCATGAACCAGGATCCTCCTGTTTCAGTCTCCTAAGTACTGGGATTACAAGTGTGCGCCACCACGCCTGGCTAGACTCCTTGCTGTATGCCAATATTAATCAGTATCTTCAGAAATAAGAAGGGGGATGGGACTGTAGCTCATGCCTAGCAAAAGCAACAACCTAGGTTCAATCCTCAGCACAGGAAAAAAAAAGATTTACATGAAAAACATCTCATTTTATTTTAGTATATGTATGTTATAGGTTACGTTGATTATTTTATTACTGACGGTGTCAGTTATCTAATCTATACTATGTAGGGCACTCCAAACTTTAAAAATTCCTATATGAGCCGGGTGTGGTGGTGTGTGCTTGTAATCCCAGCATTTGGGAAGCTGAGACCGGAGGATCCGGGTTCAAGGCCAGCCTCAGCTACCTAGTGAGGCACTCCGCAACTTAGTGAGACCCTGTTTCAAAATAAAAATAAAGAATCAAAAATAGGGCTGGGGGTATAGCTCGGAGGTGGACTGCCCCTGAGTTCAATCCCCAGTACAGAAAAAAAAAAAAAAATTCCCATATGTATACATTAATATTATTTGCCAAAAGCTTTTCAGGCCAGGGATGGTGGTGCACACCTGTAATTCCAATACTTGGGAGGCTAAGACGGGACAGGCAGGTTCAAGGATAGCCTCAGCAATTTAGCAAGGCTCTCAGCAGTTTAGAGAAACCCTGTTTCAAAATTAAAAAAAAAAAAAAAATAGGACTGGGGGTGTAGTTTACAGGTACAATGTCCCTAGGCCCCCATTCCCCCCCAAAAGTTTTTCAGGCTGGGGATGTAGCTCAGTGGTAGAGTGCTTGGTGTGAGGCCCTGGATTTTATCCCTAGCAGCACATGGAAGAAAGAAAGTTAGTTAGTTTTTAATTTTTTTGTTCCCTTAATATTTCTCTGAGGCAGTACAACTACACTATTACCACTTTACAAAAAAGAGAAATAGTGCATTTGGGAGGCTGAGACCAGAGGATCCAGGTTTGCGGCCAGCTTCAGCTGCTTAGTGAGGCACTCCGCAACTTAGTGAGACCCTGTTTCAAAATAAAGAATAAAAAATAGGGCTGGGGGTATAGCTCGGAGGTAGAATGCCCCTAAGTTCAATCTCCAGTACCGAAAAAAACAAAAAGAGAAATAGTGGCATAGCATGATGTGACTGACCACCATGCCTCAGTTTACCAGCCAGGCAAAAACACAACTGGGATTAAGAACAAGTGAGTTTACTGATACCCAGGCAAACCACAAAATCACGACCTTAGCTGGGCCTGGTGGCACATGCCTGTAATCTAGTACCTGAGAGGCTGAGACAGGATCGAAGGTTGGAGGTCAGCCTCTGCAATTTAGTAAAACCCTGTTTCTTTTTTTTTTTTTTTGAGGTACTGGGGATTGAACTCAGGGGCATTCTACCTCCGAGCTACACCCCTAGCCCTATTTTTTATTCTTTATTTTGAAACCGAGTCTCACTAAGTTGTGGAGTGCCTCACTAGGTAGCTGAGGCTGGCCGCGAACCTGGATCCTCTGGTCTCAGCCTCCCGAATGCTGGGATTACAAGCGTGCGCCACCACACCCGGCCACCCTGTTTCAAAAAAAAAAAGTAAAAAGGGCTGAGTTTGTAGTTCAGGGGTAAAATGCCCTTGAGTTCCATCCCCAATAGAAAAACAAAACAAAGAAACCAAGGCACTGTGGTTACTTCTTGCATGTAAGATATTTTACTTGCATGTAAGATATTTACTTGCATGTAAAGTATTTTAATAAACAAGAAGCCCTCTAAGACTCACTGCAAGGAAGAAAGGGAATGCAAACTACCTGACCCAAGAGGCATATTATTTATCCCTACTTATTGTCCCTCCCAATAAGAGGCAGCCTCTGCAGTGGTGAACAGGTATCCTCTGTGTTCAAACCAGGTTGGGGCTGAAAGGGGCTCTGGATGCAGAAGCTGCCTGGTAGCTCCCACTGCATTTTTCCCATTGTTTCAGGAGGAGCTCCCCTCCCCCTAGGTTAGAGCTGGGTGGGCCTCCACAGGCCTCTGCAGGCAAACACCTCCCCAAGCCCACAGTCCTTAACAGGGATGGCAATGCAAGTGTTGCGAGAGGAGAACAGAGGAAGAAGGAAGAGAAAAGGGTACTAAATAGAAGATGGCTTCTAAAATACAAACTCTATACATTAGGTGTTGGCCTGGTGATGCGTGGAGTAGCTGCTATTCAGCTGTTTTTCTAGGGGAGGAGAGGTGAGGAGTAAAGGGGTTTAGTATTCCACAGACAGGAGTCTTGAAATGACTTCCTTGGAAATTCTACCTTGCAGTTGCCCACCCGAAGAAACTTATTTTGTGGAGAAGGATGGGGGTAGGGTAGGAAAGAAAGTGAGGAAGAAACTTGGGAGTATTGGGGGGAGTGCAGGTGAGGTGTGGGTATTTGGGGCTCCTCCTCTCCCTCTGGCTCAGACTTGTAAGATCAGACCACCCTTTCGGGAACCCACGTTTTCCAGGCTCAGCGGATCCTTTATCCAAAGAAAAATAAGAGAAGCCTATCGCCTTGCTCTATTGAGCAGAGCTATGTCTCCTACTGTGCCTCTAGAGCTGGGGGGCGGGGGGAGGGGGGCCTGGGCAAAGACATCTGGGTAGAGGGGGAACTGACAGAGGCATGGAAAGGTGGACCCCCACCGTCCTTCACAGCACCTGTCACTGCGCCTTGGGTAAATCCTCCCAGTCTCTAGGCTCCCACTCCCCAACACACACACCCCTGTCCTCCCAGCTCTCGCCCAGTCTGGCTCTCCCCTCCCTCCCCTGCAGCTCCTCCCCGCAAAATCTCCTCCCCCACCTCCCCTCTCCCAGCTTTCTCGCTCCAGCTCCTCCCTCCACCGCGCCTCCTCGCTCCCCTCCCCCTCCGCCACTGCTCCCTGCCCCCGCCACCGCCGAGCTCCCTCTCTGCAGTCTGGGCCGCTGGGTGCAGAGGCTGCTGCAGCCTCGGCGGCTACGGCTGCCTCCCCAGTCCCAATCCCCATTGTCTTCCACCCCATTCGGCTCTGAGCTCCCCCTACGACCATGGCGCACGAAGCCGGGAGGAGCTCTCGACTCGGGGGGCCCTGCGGGGAGCCTGTGGAGCCCGGAGGTGCGGTAGGGCCAGGCTCGGGCAGAGGTGGGGAGGGAGAGGACGCGGGGGTAAGGACTTTCAGTGGGCGGGATAAAATGCATGATTCTGTGCGTAGGCTGCAGTCCTCACACCTATTCCTACTCCCCCGGGGTGGGGGTGGGGCGGAAAAGAGATGAGGGTGGGGTGGCAGAGGAGAGTGTGCATGCCCCCCGCCTCCCAACGGGGGTGTCTCTGTATTCGCGCGGGTCAAGACAGCCTTCTGCATGGCAAAATGGTGAGCTCATCTCCCCACCCCCAACTAGCGGTTACTGGGCTCGTTAATTAGAGCCTCTGTATACCCAGCCCAATCGCACCACCCACGCTGTCTCTCCTTGTTTCTCCCCAGGTGATGCTAGCGAGGATGACCACCCCCAAGTCTGTGCCAAATGCTGCGCACAGTTTACTGACCAAGCCGAATTCCTCGCCCACCAGAATGCATGTTCTACCGAACCTCCTGTAATGGTGATAATTGGGGGCCAGGAGAACCCCAACAACTCTAACACCGCCGCCGAACCCCGGACAGAGGGCCACAATAGTCCCCAAGCCATGGACACAGAGCACAGCAATCCCGCAGATTCTGGATCCTCTGGGCCCGCGGACCCTGCTTGGGGCTCAGAGCGGAGAGGAGAGGAGTCTTCTGGGCATTTTCTGGTCGCTGCCACAGGTACAGCGGCTGGGGGAGGTGGGGGCCTGATCTTAGCCAGCCCCAAACTGGGAGCAACCCCGTTACCTCCAGAATCCACCCCTGCACCCCCTCCTCCGCCGCCTCCCCCTCCACCCCCAGGGGTAGGCAGTGGCCACTTGAACATTCCTCTGATCTTGGAAGAGCTCCGGGTGCTGCAGCAGCGGCAAATCCATCAGATGCAGATGACTGAGCAAATCTGCCGCCAGGTGTTGCTGCTTGGCTCCTTAGGGCAGACGGTGGGTGCTCCTGCCAGTCCCTCAGAGCTACCTGGGACAGGGACTGCCCCCTCCACCAAACCCCTGCTACCCCTCTTCAGCCCCATCAAGCCTGTCCAAACTGGCAAGACGCTGGCACCTTCCTCCTCTTCCTCCTCTTCCTCCGGGGCAGAGACGCCCAAGCAGGCTTTCTTCCACCTTTACCATCCACTAGGGTCACAGCACCCCTTCTCTGCCGGAGGGGTTGGGCGAAGCCACAAGCCCACTCCCGCCCCCTCCCCAGCCCTTCCAGGCAGCACAGATCAGATGATTGCCTCGCCTCATCTGGCATTCCCAGGCACCACCGGACTACTGGCAGCACAGTGTCTTGGGGCTGCTCGAGGCCTTGAGGCCACTGCATCCCCAGGGCTCCTGAAGCCAAAGAACGGAAGTGGTGAGCTGAGCTATGGGGAAGTGATGGGTCCCTTGGAGAAGCCTGGTGGAAGGCACAAATGCCGCTTCTGTGCCAAAGTGTTTGGCAGTGACAGTGCCCTGCAGATCCACCTCCGTTCCCACACGGGTGAGAGGCCCTATAAGTGCAATGTCTGTGGCAACCGCTTTACCACCCGGGGCAACCTCAAAGTGCATTTCCACCGGCATCGTGAGAAGTACCCACATGTGCAGATGAACCCACACCCGGTGCCAGAGCACCTAGATTACGTCATCACCAGCAGCGGTCTGCCCTATGGTATGTCCGTGCCACCAGAGAAGGCCGAAGAGGAGGCAGCCACACCAGGTGGAGGTGTGGAACGCAAGCCTCTGGTGGCCTCCACCACAGCGCTCAGTGCCACAGAGAGCCTGACACTGCTCTCCACCGGAGCGGGCACAGCCACTGCTCCTGGACTCCCTGCTTTTAATAAGTTTGTGCTTATGAAAGCAGTGGAGCCCAAGAGTAAAGCTGATGAAAACACTCCCCCAGGGAGTGAGGGCTCAGCCAACAGTGGAGTGGCAGAAAGTGGGACAGCAGCCCGAATGCAGCTCAGTAAGCTGGTGACTTCACTGCCCAGCTGGGCACTGCTTACCAACCACTTCAAGTCCACTGGCAGCTTCCCCTTCCCCTATGTGCTGGAGCCCTTGGGCACCTCGCCCTCTGAGACATCAAAGCTGCAGCAGCTGGTAGAAAAGATTGACCGGCAGGGAGCTGTGGCAGTGGCCTCTACTGCTTCAGGAGCCCCCACCACCTCCGCTCCTGCACCTTCATCCTCAGCTTCTTCTGGACCTAACCAGTGTGTCATCTGCCTCCGAGTACTGAGCTGTCCTCGGGCTCTACGCCTGCATTATGGCCAACACGGAGGTGAGCGGCCCTTTAAATGCAAAGTGTGTGGTAGAGCTTTCTCCACTCGGGGCAACCTGCGTGCACATTTCGTGGGCCACAAGGCCAGTCCAGCTGCCCGGGCCCAGAACTCCTGCCCCATCTGCCAGAAGAAGTTCACTAATGCTGTCACGCTGCAGCAGCATGTTCGGATGCACCTGGGGGGCCAGATCCCCAATGGTGGTACCACACTCCCTGAGGGTGGAGGAGCTGCCCAGGAGAATGGCTCTGAGCAGTCCACAGTCTCTGGGGCAGGGAACTTCCCCCAGCAGCAGTCACAGCAGCCATCACCAGAAGAAGAGATGTCTGAGGAAGAGGACGAGGACGAGGAAGAGGAGGATGATGTGACTGATGAAGATTCTCTGGCAGGAAGAGGCTCAGAGAGCGGAGGGGAGAAGGCAATATCAGTGCGAGGTGACTCGGAAGAGGCATCTGGGGCAGAGGAGGAGGTGGGGACAGTGGCAGCAGCAGCCACAGCTGGGAAGGAGATAGATGGTAGTGAGAAAGCAGCTCAGCAGTCTTCTCTACCTCCACCTCCACCTCCGCCTGACTGTCCGGATCAACCCCAGCCGATGGAGCAGGGAAGCAGTGATGTCTCGGGAAGCATGGAAGAAGGGAGCAAAGCCGAGAGGAGCTCAAGCCCAGTGACAGCGCTTGCCTCTGAAGGGGAAGGCACCAGCACCCCCTTAGTGGAGGAGCTGAGCTTGCAGGAAGTCATGAGAAAGGAGCTGGGAGAGAGTGGTGGCAGAAAGGCCTGTGAAGTGTGTGGCCAGACCTTTCCCACCCAGGCAGCTCTGGAGGAGCATCAGAAGACCCACCCCAAGGAGGGCCCACTCTTCACTTGTATTTTCTGCAGGCAGGGCTTCCTTGAGCGTGCTACCCTCAAGAAGCACATGCTGCTGGCTCACCACCAGGTACAGCCCTTTGCCCCCCACGGCCCTCAGAATATTGCTGCTCTTTCCTTGGTCCCTGGCTGTTCACCTTCTATCACTTCCCCAGGGCTCTCCCCCTTCCCTCGAAAAGATGACCCCACCATCCCATGAGCCTGTTTTCTACACCTGCTACCCTTTGGCCCAGGGAGCAGAAACCAAGAGCTCCATAGAAGGACCTCCAAGATATATGAGCCCTCATTTTGTCTTTTTCACTGAGTTCTTACATGATGTGTCTCTAGTGGCTTTTCTCTAGTCCCTGAGCTTAGAAATTGTTGTGCTTACAAGGGGATGGCCCCCTAGGAATTTCTCTCCTCTGCTCATTCTTTGTATGAGGGAAACAGATTATACAACTTTCACATTCTCAGAGGGTGCCCTCCCTCGCCTTCCTCCTCCTTTCCCTTTGGCAGGTGCACCTAAGCACCTATCTGGGGCTGGCAGCTGTCTCTGGAGGGCCTAGGTGCCACTCCTCACTGGTGACCAGGTCACCCTCCAGGACTACCTGTCCCAGGACCTTCTTGTCCACCTGGTGGGAGTGGGTTCCCTACCTTTCTGCAACCAGTACATGGTTTTCCTGTCCTGTGGTCTGTCCACTAAGTCCTGGAGATCCAGTTCCACCTCCACTGCCACCTCAGGTGTGGCACCATCAGCGCCATTTGGTCCAGGAACTGTGGCCAGGAAGGTGGCTCCAACATCGGGATCCAGAGAGGCAAGGAGAAGATTGTCCCCTTCTATTTCAGCCTCCTGCATCCAAGGCAGTGCCTAAGAACCCCATCACAGAAAATAAGTAATACACTGAATGTTCTTTCTCCCTCCACCAGCTCCAGAAAGTGCTGTCAATGAAGATGTTCCAGTAATTAGTGGCTCAACCCTAGGAGGAGGGACAAATGAAGGGCATAGGACATTCTTCTCAGTAAAGCCCCTGATAGTCACATTTTAAAGCAAAGGTGTACCTGGTCACTATGCCAGGACATCACCAGCTTCTCCTTCATCATGGCTTCTCACAGTTGGGAAACAAGGAGAGTTCTTGCCAAGAACTCATTTGGCAAGAACTCATTTTGGGAAATGTCAAGTTAGTTCCTACCTTTAATAAGCATTGTTGTGAGGGTGGTTGATGAAGTAATGGAGTCGAGGAATGTTGCTAAAGCATAGGGCTTGCTGGGAACCTATGTGATTAAGAAAGGGATATGATATAAGGGAGGGGGGCCTTGAATGCTTGTGAATGTGAGCATTCTTGTGAATGTTTTTGGGCTAATAGTGACATAGTGTGCAGCAGTGCACCGGGGATCACGGGGGATTTCCTAGCACTAGTGTGCTTCTAGTTTTAGATAACTCCTTTAGGCCCCTTGTATTTTCCTTGTCTTCCTCTCCGAAAACCCTTTTCCTCCCCATTTTGCCTGATCATGGACCAGGGCTTATGTCTTTGCCTCTGTCTGGTTCTTACGAGTCCCAGACTTTAGGAGACAAGCTCCAGGTGGTTCCTTCCTGCCTCTCTTGTAATGAGATGTAGTGTTTACTTTTAACATAGGATTTTTTGGAGCAGGAGTTCTGAGGAGGAGAAAGGGTTTTGCTGTTGGCTGACTTGAATGATGGCTTCTCCTCCAAGCAGTGGACTCCAGTACTTCCTAACCTAGTGAAAACAGACAGGGGAGATACTAGTGTCTTTCCTTCCATCATTAAAAGTGTTTTGACCAAATATTTATGTGTTTCTCCTTATTTCATGACTAAATAGCCAGCTGGGGTGTGATATGGGCATTCCCTAGCATGAAGATTCCCTTCCCACCGACATTTCCTGCCAATGCAGAACATATGGTGTTGAAATATTTATTCAGCCTTGTCCTAAAATAACATCCAGTGAATAATTTCCTTCTGGAATTTCTTTTTCCTGTAGAGTTTGTGTCTTCCAAAGGTAGAGATTTCCCTACTGCACCAAGTTGTTGTCTAAGATCTCCCACTACCAGGCTTTTGTTTTATTTTGTTTGTTTGGAGGTTGGGAGCTGCTCATCTGTCTTGGTACAATCATCAAGATGACTTAAACTTTATTTTTTTATATATTTTATTTATTTTTTGCAGTACTGGGGATTGAACTCAGGGGCATTCTACCTCCAAGCTACACTCCCAGCCCTATTTTTTATTCCTTATTTTGAAACCAGGTCTCGCTAAGTTGTGTAGTGCCTCACTAGGTAGCTGAGGCTGGCCTCGAACCCGGATCCTCCGGTCTCAGCCTCCCGAATGCTGGGATTACAAGCATGTGCCACCACGCCTGGCTTATTTTTTTTATATATTTTATATGCTTTTATTGGTGCATTATCGTCTCACATCATAATGTAAGTCATGTTGACTTAAACTTTATGATCCTTGAGATCTGATGTAATCAGAAAGGGGGGAAAGTAATTCAACTCTAATAATTTCTTTTTTTTTTTTTTGCAGTACTGGGGATTGAACTCAGGGGCATTCTACCTCCAAGCTATGCCCCCAGCCCTATTTTTTATTCTTTATTTGGAAACAGGGTCTCACTAAGTTGCAGGGTGCCTCACTAGGTAGCTGAGGCTGGCCTTGAACCCGGATCCTCCAGTCTCAGCCTCCCAAATGCTGGGATTACAAGCGTGTACCACCATGCCCAGCTCAACTCTAATAATTTCTACCAACAAGATTAAGAATTCTTAACATTAGAGCCAGGCATGATGGTGCACATCTGAAATCCTAGTACTTGAGAGCTGAGACTGGAGGATCACAGGTTCTAGGACAGTTTTAGCAAGTAGTGAGACTCAGCAACCTAGAGAGACCCTGTTTAAAAACAAAAAATACAAAGGGCTGGGAGTGTAGCTATGAAGCAGAATGTCCCTGGGTTTAATCCACAGTACCACAAAAATAAAGTCTTAACATTAGGAATGTAGAAAGGGAGTATAGCTCAGAGGTGGAGGGCTTGCCCAGCATGCACAAAGGCCCTAAGTTAGATCCCAAATGCCGAGGGGAGGGATGGGGAGAGGAATGCAGAGGAGCTGGAGAGTACAACTCAGTGGTAGAGAATACGTGCAGCCCTGGGTTCAGTTCTCATGCCTCAAAGATGGAGGGGTGGAGTGAAATGAAGCTTTTTATTTTCTTTTATTATTATTTACCTTATCTCTCCATAACACAGTAAAGTTAATATTTGTCTCTGACTTTGCTTTATATAAAAATTAAATTTCAGCTAGGCCATGGTGGTGCATGCCTCTAATCACAGTACTTGGGAGGCTGAAACAGGATCACAGGTTTGAAGCCAGCCTCAGCAATTTAGTGAGGCCCTTAGCAACTTAGTGAGACCTTTTTTTAAAATTTTGAAATAAAAATAAAATAGGGCTAGGGGTATAGCTCAGAGGTAGAATGCCCCTGGGTTCAAACCCCAGTACCATATACATATAAAAAATAATTAAATTTCCAGGGCTAAGGGTGTAGGCTAAGGATGCTTAGCCTGTGTGAGGCCCTGTATTCAATCTCCAGCTCCTTCTGCACCCCCTCCCCCACAATAAAAGAATTAAAGCCAACCTCAGTGGTGCATGCCGGTAATCCCAGTACTTGGGAAGCCAAGCCAGGAAGACTGCAGGTTTGTGGACAGCCTCAGCTATTAGCAAGACCCTGTTTAAAAATAAATATATTTTTAAGCCGGGCATGGTGGCGCACGCTTGTAATCCCAGCATTCGGGAGGCTGAGACCAGAGGATCCGGGTTCGTGGCCAGCCTCAGCTACCTAGTGAGGCACTCCACAACTTAGTGAGACTCGGTTTCAAAATAAAGAATAAAAAATAGGGCTGGGGGTGTAGCTCGGAGGTAAAATGTCCCTCCTGAGTTCAATCCCCAGTACTGCAAAAAAAAAAAAAAAATATATATATATATGTATATATATATATATATTTTTTTTTTAAAGGGCAGGGTTGTAGCTCAGAGAATGAATGCCCCTGGGTTCAAACCCCTATACTGAAAACAAAAAATCAAATTTCCTAAATTCTCCAGAATTTGTTTTTCCTTTGTAAGATGATATTAGTGCTGATGGGATGGAACTAATCAAGTGATTTGCCCAAAGTCATTCACCCCATTAATGGCAAAGTTAGATTAAGAACCCAGAGTCAGGTGTGGTGGCATATGTTTGTAATCCCAGTATTTGGGAGGCTGAGACAGGAGGATTGCAAGTTCAAGACCAGCCTTAGCAACTTAGCAAAGCTCTGTTTCAAAATAATAAAATAGGGCTGGGGGGTACAATGCCGAATGCCCCCTGGGTTCAATCCCCAGTACTGCAAAAACAAAAAAACATCCGCCCGGCGTGGTGGCACATGCTTGTAATCCCAGCATTTGGGAGGCTGAGACCAGAGGATCTGGCTAGCCTCAGCTACTTAGTGAGGCACTCCGCAAGTTAGTGAGACCCTGTTTCAAAATAAAGAATAAAAAATAGGGCTGGGGGTGTAGCTCTGAGGTAGAATGCCCCTGAGTTCAATCCCCAGTACCAAAAAAAAAGGGGGGGGGGATGTAGCTCAGAAGTAGAATACCCCTGAGTTCAATCTCTAGTACCACCACAAAACAACAACAACAACAAAAAAAAAACCAAGTGGGCAGAATCCAAGTCTTAGTGCCACTTCCAGTATCAGATGGTTCCAATGGTGGGTCAAGACTCCTGACCTGAGGCTGCCTGGTTGAAGGAAAAGAGGTGAGTAAACCTATTCTTGGCTCAATCAAGGTAAAGAACTGTTTGATTCTAGTTGCACCCACCAGTGCAGAACAGGTCCCCTTTGACATGTAACTGGTCCACAGGAATACATGGGAATCTCAGGAAGTTGATTGGGGAAGAAAGAGCTCCTTGCTCTTTAATTTCTGCCAAAGCACTGTAAATCTGTTTTTTCTTTCAGCCTGTGGAAGGTGGCAGGTCACCAATCCTTCTATTCCCTTAACCCTCCGTATCCCCACTGGACATAGATAATGCCATTTAACTAATTAAACCTGACTTGTCCTCTCTTTAGGTGCCAGTTCCCATTATGGTAGCAGCTGTCAGGGAGGCTTCTGTTGCAGGCAGCAGCAAGCCTGTGTTCCCACCCCCGTTCACAGCCCTACTTTATTTTCTCTTCAATTTCCTTTTTATGCTTCTTCGAGCCTTTATTTCTTCCTTCTTGTAGTGGGCCCTGTCCCCATCCTTGCTGTCCCACCATTTCTCACTCTTTTTTTTTTTTTTTTTGAGGTACTGGGGATTGAACTCAGGGGCATTCTACCTCCGAGCTACACCCCCAGCCCTATTTTTTATTCTTTATTTTGAAACCGAGTCTCACTGAGTTGCAGAGTGCCTCACTAGGTAGCTGAGGCTGGCCGCGAACCCGGATCCTCCAGTGTCAGCCTCCCGAATGCTGGGATTACAAGCGGGTGCCACCACGCCCGACTCATTTCTCACTCTTAATCACTGCATTGGATCATCTGTTTGAAAGCTGAATTAACTCTAACCTGCTGGAATGAGTATGTAAATAAATATAGCTTGTAAAACATTGACTTCACATGAAGTACACATAGAGGCTCTAGTTCAAACTGGACAAATAAGCCAGGCCTGGCGGCACATGCCTGTAATCCCAGGCATGAGATTAGGAGGCTGAGATAGGAGGATCACAGGTTTGAGGACAGTCTCAGCAAGTAGTGAGACTGTCAACCTAGCAAGACCCTGTTTCAAACTAAAAAAATTAAAAATAGGGCTGGGGGGTGTAGCTTGGAGGTAGAATGCCTTCAGTTCAATCCCCAGTAACACACACACACACACACACACACACACACACACACACACACACACAC
>PVLC010043139.1:0-12666 GCA_004027655.1 Graphiurus murinus | reverse complement strand
TTGCTCAAGAGGCTGAGCCAGTCCTAGGCTAACTTACCATTTCAGCAATGATTTGTAAAACATTTCATAGTCCCTAAAGTGTTGTCATGACTCTTAGCTTGATAGTTCCTCACAATAATTACTAGGTAGTTTCTCTCTTGTACCCCTTTTATGGGGGATAAAAACGAGCACCACAAAGCACGGGTCATTGGCCAAGTTCATGTACTCAGAACCTGGTAGAGTTGGCTTTCAAATGTTTTCTAGTGATAAGGGCATTGCTCTGGTTAAATTTGAGTTAATATTTGTTAAGTATTTAGAATGGTGTCTGGCACGTAGCAAACATAATATGTGTTTACTAAAAAAAAAACTAAATGAAATAAATACCAGGCCCCACTGCCCCCTTCTGCAAATCTTTCTCGTGCGCCTGTGACCTTCTGTGAAGTGAGGTCCCTGGATCTCCTCTTCCTCCCCAAACCCAGCCACTATCCCCAGGGCCCTAAGGTTGCTTCTTGGCTGGGCTGATTTGCTCAACCTCTCCGCTCCCTCTGATGGGCTCTTTGGAGCAGTTTCTTAAGATCTGGGGTCCTCCCAGAATAAAATGCATTTGGGCCTGGGCACGGTGATACATGCCTGTAACCTCACTACTTGGGAGGCTGAGACAGGAGAATCACAGGTTTGAGGTCAGCCTCAGCAACTTACTGAGACCCTATTTCCAAACAAAAAAATTTAAAAAATAGGGTTGGTGTGTGGCTCAGAGGCAGAATGCCCCTGGGTTCAATCCTCAGTACCATACAAAAACAAAATAAAACAACCCCCCCCCCCATCACACACACACATCTGGTGCTGCTGTTCCTATTTCTGAGGCCCCTGCCTGCTGCAATCTGATGGGATCATCTTCTGGAATGGTGTTGGTCATTAGCAGAGATTCGCTGTGTCCTGGCATCCCTGCAGATAGCTTATTAACGGGACTTCATTAACCCAAAGGGATGATTAGAGGCAGAATTCCAGGTGTCTGCACAGGCCTGTGGCGGAGGCATTTTGGAGGCAAGCGCCTGGCATCACACCGCAGAACTGAGGAGGGAGGGAAAGCCGGGGCTCCTCAGGGTTTTACCTGGAGAACAATCCGACAGGGAGAAGACTGACAGTGCCCCTCTCTTCCTCTTTCCCCCTTTCATAAAAGCTCTTCCTTAGAAAGTTGTTTTAGAAGATTCCTCACATTCCTCGTCAAGTCGGATCCAACACGATTTCCAGCTTGTGCTTTTGGTGGAACAGAGCCAGAGACTCCCGATGTGGAAACCACACTGGGAAACACGGCCACACTCCTGCGAGGTTCACGGAGGCCCTGCTATATGTCAGATGGTGTTTCGGGGACCGGGAAGGGAAGAACAGGCCAGCCACCCACGGCCTCCAGTCCGTCCATTCGGGTTGCTGAAACGACAGCACCGCAAACCGGGAGGCGCAGGAGCCCCAAACATTTGTGTCGCACAGCCTGAAACCGGGGACGTCCAACATCCAGGTGCTGCAGGGTCAGTGTCTGGCGAGGGTCCATTCCTCTTGGATGGCGCCTTCTAGTGGTATTCTCACATGGTGGAAGGGCCGAGGGGGGTCCCTATTTTGAAGGGCACGACCCTCTTCATGACGTCAATGCCATGACGTCATCACCACGATACCGACGCCACCATGATGCACAATCATGACGTCACCACCACGACGCATAACCATGACGTCACCGCCATGGCGTCATCGTCTCCCACTGGCCCCACCTCCTAAGGCCATCATTTTGGGAGTCCTGTTTTAATATAGACGTTTGAAGGGTGGGGCGCACACATATTCAGACCATAGCGTGCCACCCTGCCCACCCCACCCCTCAAAAAAAAAAAAAACTCATGCCCTTCTCACACATAAATTATATTCATTCCATCCCAGTAGCCCCAAGTCTTAACTCATTCCAGGATCCATTTTATTATTTATTTATTTATTTATTTATTTATTTATTTATTTATTTATTTATTTATTTATTTATTTATTTAGCGGTACTGGGGATTGAACCCAGGGGCATTCTACCTCTGAGCTATATCCCCAGCCCTATGTTTTTATTCTTTTATTTTGAAACAGGGTCTCACTAAGTTGCAGAGAGCCTCAATAAGTAGCTGAGGCTGGCCACAAACCCAGACCCTCCGGTCTCAGCCTCCCAAGTACTGGGATTACAAGCGTGCTCCACCATGCCTGGCTCCAGCACCTATTTTAAAGTCTGAGTCCAAAGCTCATCTAAATACCATCGGAGATGCGGGTGAGATTCAAGGCCTGGTTTATCCTGAGGCGAATCACTCTCCAGCTGTGAGTCTGTGAAACCACACATGTTGTGTGCTTCCAAAATACAGCGGTGCTATGGTTTACATTATGATGTGAGACTATACTGCAACAATAAAAGTATATAAAAATACAAACAAACAGACAAAATAGCGGTGGTATAGGCAGAGGATAGACATTCCCTTTCCGAAAGAGAGGGAGAGAGTTGGGAAAGAGGAAAGAGGTAGCAGGTCCCACCCAAGTCCTCAGCCTTAACGCTTGAGAAGAATCTTCTTTGGTCAGCCTCTGCCTTCCAGAACCCCTGGGATGGTGGTCTTGCCTCTGTAGCTTTGCTGGGCAGGGGCTGCACCCCAAGACTCTGGGCAGACTTGTCCTCATGGTTTTGGGGGGGGCTTTCCACCACAAAAGCCCTCACTCACTCCGAGGCTGGAACTTCATGCTGATGGTTTGCTTCTCCGGGATCTCAGAGGTTTCCTCACACATGTGGCATTGCCCCCGTGGGAGGTCTCTGCAGTGGCCCTGTCCCTGCAGTGGCTCTCTGGAGCATCCTTTGAAATGGAGGTGGGAGCAGCCACATTCTCACGGCTGGTGAGCTCGCAGAGGTGACATCCCAGGATGACAAGAGGTACTGCCTGCACCCTGGGCTGCGGATACCCAACCTTGGGCGGCCCAGGAGCACGGCCACCTGGGAGAATGAACCTGTGAAATCATCCTGCCCTCCCCCTGGCCTTGGCACGCTTGGCCCATGTCGGGAATGGCAGCCCCATGAGTCCCAAGGTAGCTCTGGGGCCACCTGGCTTCTGCTGAGAAAGCCTTCCGCATACTCTCATGCAGGCTGCTTGGCACACGCTTGTTCTCTCTTGAACAGGCCACTTCACTTTTCCCAATAGGGATTGGCTGCAAATCCACATTTTTTAATGTTCTGCTCCTCTTTTGATTAGCAATTCTGTCTTTAAGTTGTTTCCGTCTTCTCACATTTTACTAAAAGCACCCAAGAGAAGCCAAGTTACACCTCCAACATTTTTTCTTAGAAATATCTTCAAATAAATACCCAGGTGTCTATTCACGAGTTCTCCCTTCCATAAAACACTAGGATGCTAACACAAGTCACACAAGTTCTTTGCCATTTTTTTTTTGTGTGTGTGTGTGTGTGTGTGGTACTGGGGATTGGACCCAGGGGTATTCTACCTCCGAGCTCCACCCCCAGCCCCATTTTTTATTCTTTATTTTGAAACAGGGTCTCACTAAGTTGCAGAGTGCCTCACTAAGTAGCTGAGGCTGGCCGCGAACCCAGATCCTCCAGTCTCAGCCTCCCAAGTACTGGGATTACAAGCGTGCACCACCACACCTGGCTAGTTCTTTGCCATTTTATACTAAGTATGGTCTTTCCTCTTCTGCCCAGGAAGACATTCCTCCTTTCTGTTTGAGACCTCATCAGAAGGACCTTCACTGTACACATTCCTATTAACATCTTGCTCATGTTCTCATAGGTATTTTCTAAAAAGAATTGAGGCTTTCTCTATGGAGTCTCCCCACCCCCACCCCCGCCTTTTTTTCTATCTTTCTGGACTCTTTACCACAATTGCTTTTAAAGGTCTACCCATAGCATGTAGGCTTTATACAACATGTGCCCCAAAACTCTTCCTGTCACTCCCCATCACCCAGTTCTGAAGCTGCACCTACATTCTTAGGTTATTTGCACCAAATGCCATCATGTTGAGGGTTAGGTGTGAACATATCCATTTGGCAGGAGACACAAACAATGTGACCATAGCATGTGTCCAACGTGAGACAGCCCATAAGAAGGGATTCCACCTGTCACACAGCAAGTCGAGACACCAAATGATCTCCTAAGTCTCTCCCCCCCCCCTCTCTATTTCAGTTGAATGCCAGAGCAGTCAACCTCTGAGCTACATCCTCAGCCCCTTTTATTTTGAGATAGGAGCTTGCTAAGTTGCCCTGATTGGCCTCAAATTTGTAATTCTCTTGCCTTAGCTTTTGCATGTGAATGTCTAGTTCTCCCAACACCATTTATTGAAGAGTCTATTGTTTCCTCATTGTATGTTCTTGATGCTCTCCCATAAAGTAGTTGGCCGTGTATGCTTGGGTTTATTACTGTGCTGTCTCTTCTATTCCATTGATCTGCCTATCTCTTTTTATGTCAGTACCATACTGTTTTGATTATTATAGTTTTGTAATATAATTTGAAACCAGGAAGTATAATGTTTCCAACTTTGCTCCTCTCTGTCAAGATTACTTTGGCTGTTTGGTGTCTTTTGTGGTTCCGTATGAAGTTTAGAATACTTTTTTTTATATTTCTCTGAAAAGTGCCATTGGAATTTTGATAGGGATTTCTTTGAATATGCCTATTGCCTTGGGTAGCATGGGCATTTTAACCATATTAAGTCTTCCAATCCATTAACATGGGAGATCTTTTTATTTATTTTTTTCTTTGTTACTTTCTTTGATCAGTATTTTATAGTTTTAGTGTACCTGTCTTTTACCTCTTTGGTTAGATTTATTCCTAGGTATTTTATTCTTTTTGGTGCTATTATAAATGGGATTTCTTTCTTTATTTCCTTTTGCATAATTTATTATTGGTGTAAAGACATACTAATTTTTGTATGTTGATTTTCTTTTTTGTGTGTGTAAAGTCTACGGTTTTCTACATGTGGGATCATGTTATCAGCAAACAAGGACAATTTTACCTTTTCCATTCAATGTCCTTTATTATACTATGAAAAATTCTGAGCAGAAAAGGGAGATAAAATAGTCTGATTCTGGACATTGAGAAAAGTGTCAGCACACGGAGGCTTCCCACATTCCCATAGAGGGTGGAAAGACAGCAGCAGCCAGGTTTGGAAACCACACACATCTGAGGCTTCGACTTGGAACACACCCCCTTCCCTCGGAGGGCCAAGTCCTCTGACCTTATGGGAAATGTAGCTTCTTGCTTTAAAGACAAGTAGCTGAGAGCAAATTCAAAAATCATAGACTTCAAATGGCCCCTACAAAACTTGGTGATAGATTTAGGGAAGGGAATCAGAAACATATGGATTCAATTTTGCCTGAAACTATATAGAGATTTTAATAGACAGAGAAGAACATTCTCAAGAGAACAAGCATGTTTTGACATTTCCTTATCCAGATCCCAAACATTTGAGAGATGCTTCTTTAAAAATAGCAAAACAAATGAAAGGAAAAAAAAAAAAAAAACCTTTTTAAGTTTCAGTACTTAAAAAGTAGGCTATGTAGTAGTAGAGTATATTCCTGCTATTATACCATCTCAGACAAGGTAAAAGGAAAAGAAAGAAAGAGAGAAAGCAAGAAAAAGTGGATTGTATTTCAGATCTTTCTTCTGTCATTTGCCACCTCTGTGAATAGGGGGAGGCTATTTAAATTGCCGTAAGTTTTGTTTTCTCCTATGTTAAATGAAGTTGCAATGTAGTTTTTTTTTTTAAATTCCCTAAACACGTAGTGGTAATTTTAAAAATTAAATGCTATTTATTTTAGTGTTTGCATTAGACAAAAGGAGAAGCTCAGAACTTAGCTAGATAATTGGTTACATAGGTTATTTTTTAGAGTCATCTGAAGTAGGATCAGATTCTGCTTCTACAATTTATTAGCTATATGACTTTGTTAAAGGAACTAATTTCTCAAAGCCTCATTTTTTTTCATTTAAAATGGGAATAATGGCACTTACCTCTTAGTTTTGCTGTGAAGATGTAATGAAACAAGGTATAAAATACAGTCCTTGCCCTAGGATTGCATTTTGCTACTCAAATGCAAAGTTTCTCCATGAAGTAATATCTTGGATAGGGCTCATTAACTAACTTGGTATAGGCAATAAAGGAGGGAAAGAGCTAGTGGTGGTTTACATGAGTTATTTCATTTAATTCTTATGACATCCTGTGACACGTACATGTTATTATCTCCATTTAATTGATGGAGAAATAAGATCCATCTGGCCAGGTGTGGTGGTACACGCCTGTAATCCCAGTACTTGGGAGGCTGAGACAGGAGGATCGCAGGTTCAAGGACATCCTTAGCAAGTAGTGATACTCTTATCTACCTAGTGAGACCCTGTTTTAAAATAAAAATAAAATAGGGGTGGGGGTGTAGCTTGGAGGTAGACTCTGGGTTCAATCTCCAGTACTACAAAAATAATCTATGAAGAAACTGAGATCTAGAGAGGTTATATAGTCTCTTCTACTAAACAAACAAACAAACAAACAAACCAAAAACAACAACAACAACGAAAAAACCAAAATAATGAACCACTCCATGATTCTTCTGAAAGTCAGACTTAGATAGAAATGATCCTTAGAGAGCCACGTGTGGTGGTGCATTCTTGTAATCCCAGTATTTGGGAGGCTGAGATAGGAGGATCACAGGTTCGAGGACAGCCTCAGCAAGTAGTGAGACTCTCATTAACCTAGTGAGACCCTGTTTTCAAATACAAAATAAAATCAGGTTGGGGGTGTAGCTCGAAGGTAGAATGCCTCTGGGTTCAATCCCCAGTACCACACACACACACACACACACACACACACACACACACACACAAAAGAATAGAAATTATTTTTATAGGAGAGAGAGGGGGGGGAGAGAGAGAGAGAGAGAGAGAGAGAGAGAGCGCAAACAAGACATACTTTCCACTTTGTAAAATGAGTTAATAATCATTATCAAACAAAGAACAAAGGAGACAAAGGGAGAAGCTCTCTGGGAACTATTTTTTCCACGACTAATATTCTATAAAGGTCTTATAATTCACACTCTCTTCTGGCCTCTACCTTCTTTCTCCTTCTTTGACAACATTCCTAAATCAAATTGGTCTTTGAAAGAGTGTTCCAAATGTTCTAAAACATCATTCTGTGCCACATAATAAAACACCAGTCTACATGCAGATCATTTCCCCAATAATGTGATAGTGACAAAAATCAACAAGTTTCTTGTCGGAACATCTTAGTCATTAAAAATGCATTAACAACGCATCATTCAAAATGCTCCATGAATTCTCCTCATTTCCTAGTGAAGCTTATTAAACACTAAGAGACTAATCAACCAGAAGGAGTGTTCAGTGGCCACAATGAATATGCTCCATTAAAGAAGAAAAAAGAGTTATGACCAAAGTGGTAATTATAATACATTGTATTTATCTGACGCCGAGCGCTTCTAATGGCTTAGAAGTTCATATGGGAAAGGGTTTGAGATGCGATTTAATAAAAAACAAAATAAAAGGGGTGTTTGAGTGTTTGTGTGTGTGTGTGGGGGGGCAGCAAGCAAAGAGGTCTTAAGGATTTCCAGAATTCTCCAAAAAAGAAAGCTAAAAGTACTTCTGCAGTGGATTAAAAAAAAACAAACATTTTTGATAACAATATATGTAGATTTTCAGAACCAACTCCAAGTCATCACTCAACTAGAATTCTCTACTACTTGCCAGCCATGTGATCTTGGACATTTTCGGCACTTTATTTGACTCTGAGTTTGACTATCATATTTTAAATGTTATTCTTTGAGTCTCAATATAATTATATTAAAATCAGCTGGGCGTGGTGGCACATGCTTGTAATCCCAGTGCTTGGGAGGCTGAGACAGGAGGATCCAGGTTCACTGCCAGCCTCAGCTACTTAGTGAGGCCTTCTGCAACTTAGTGAGACCCTGTTTCAAAATAAAGAATAAAAAATAGGACTGGGGGTGTAGCTCGGAGGTAGAATGCCCCTGGGTTCAATCCCCAGTACCGCAAAATACTACTACTAATAATAATTATATTAAAATCATACCTTATGTGGATTTTACTAAGATTCAGGATTAGTATATGTGAAATATAGGCACATAGTAGAAAATAAATGGCCTTACTATTTCTCTTCCATTAGGGGAGGCCCTTTAAGTTCAGGGACTGTACTTTATTGGATTCTGTCTTCAGCCTCAGCACCATGCTTGGCATATGGCTGATATTCAGGATACTGTCGTCCCAAATCTGAAGCAATGTCTTGTCTTTAAGACCTCTCTAACATCATAACATTAGGTCTCTGTGGGTGCCCAATAAATATTTCCTTTTGATTAATCAATAAGATTATATATGAATTGTTGATTAAATACCAAGCTCTGTTTCAACTTTAAGGAGATTAATTTTAATCTTGGAAAAGCAAGGATCATACATATGAAATATTGGGAGAACTTGGCTTTTGATAGCCAGGCTACCATTTTTCTTCCCGACTTAATATTCCATTTCCTCTTTTTCTGGCAACAGACTCTGATTTTCTTTGTTGGAATCGCCACTCCATGCTCTTCGGAGCTGTTTAGCAGTCTCTAGAAAAAATAAAGTACTATTAAAGCTATGTAACACTAGAGTCATTTTTGCCACGTGATTGGGTGGAGCTACTCAAGTAGTCATGTGACCCAGCCATGACCGATTGGAGAATTACATTGTCACTGCTACAGAGATTGGTGCAGAGATGGGGATAATGTTATCAAAAGCTTGCCCAAAATCTACTTTCTGAATTCAACTCTTACAGACATTACAGATTACTCTCAGAAGCACAGAAGATCTATTATCTGCAGAATATACCAGGAGACAACAGGCTGTGGGATGCTCACAGGCTCCGGCTCCTTGAGATGCCCCAGCCCCCCATGGAGATGCTACTGCATTGGAGGTGGTGGAATGGACCCTTTCAGGCATAAGGCACTATCTGGCCTCAGGAAGCATCCAGGGAGGCATCGTACTATAAAACCCAGCATCATGGTTGGAAAAGCTGACTTCAGGAATGTCTTTATTTAGCATGAACACCATCCACAAGTCATAATAATCACCAAGTGTCCCCAGGCTGGTATGGTGACTATCTAATGATGACAGTCATCTCTGGGGTGACCCAGCCAGAGCCAATGACTCTTCCTGTTGGAGAATTTGGAGGAACTGCTGGGAAGAGAGAATCTGCTTTCAGTTGGTGCTGCTAAGAGGACGAGGTTTTGCATGAAGCCGCTGGGAGTCATTCTGCCATCCAGGGGCAGACATTGCCTGAGAAAGGAGCCCTCCCTTTCCCCAGAGAGAGATGGGGGAATCGTGACAAGTCCTGGTGCTGTCACGAGAGCCCCAAGATCCAAGCCATGCCTGACGACAGATCTACTCCTGAAGTTTTCAGATTTATAGCCAACACACATCCCCTTTTCCTTTTTGTTTAAGACAACTTAAATTTGTAATATAACACAAAACAAATGCATGACTCAGATTACAAATGTGATTTTAGTAAACGCAGCAGAGAATATTTCTACAGTAACTAAAAAATAACTTATTGAAGTACGTAGAACAGAGGCTGATCTTCGAAAATTAGAGATTATTTGGGTTAGTACCAAAGGGAGAAGATTCTACACGCTGGAATAAATTGCTAAAAGCAACATGGAAGATGATAAATGGAGACTCTAGAAACAGTCTGGCATGTCCGAACGGGCTCCAGAGAGAAGGTCACAGTTATAGTCCTTGTTCTGCCCCCACCCAACTGTGTGGCCATGGAAAGATTGCTTTTCCTTCTTGTGACTCAGTTTCCCCTTATACACACACACACACACACACACACACACAAGTGAGCTCAAAGTTCTCGAAAGTCCTGTTCGACTCTACTTTCTATGGTGGATGAAATCTTGAAAGCTGCTCTTAGTCCTAGATACCTAAACATCTCCAGAGTTAACTTATCTGTTCTTGGAATTTAGATTCTCCTTGGTCTTTCCTGTCCTCCCCCAAACCCCCACTTCTTATTCACTTGACAAAGAGCAATCTCATTTCCCCCGTGTTCTAAAAAGAAATGAAAATGGACACGCTCCATCCACTGAAAAGCGGTGACTTTTAAGCTTTGAAAGCACTTGATTGTGTCCTGAAAAGGCTCATCTCCGAGTGAGGGTGATGGCGAGATGGGAAGGGGCCGCCTGGTTAATTGCGCTTCTGCTGAGATTAAAGAGCAAGCCAGGCATCTGCAGGCACTTTGCTCTTTCTAAGCCATCCTCTCCTCCTCTCGCTCTGCCCTCTCCCCTTTCCATGGAAAAAGGTTTCAGCACCCAGGTCTAAATTAAGATCCCAGACATATTGTATGCAAATCAGATACTGGATTAACCCTAATACTGAAATCAGCCCACAGCATTTGCTGAAGCAGCATCCTGTGTCTCTAAAGGAGCCCTTTTCCTGCTCACGATTCAGGGAAGACAGCCTGCACCCCGAATCTCACCTGGGCTCACATCCTCAGCTGGAAGGTGTTCAGGGTTAAGACGATTTACAGAGAGACTCGTCAAAGTAACTAGAAATCTTCAGATTGGGTGTTTGAAAGGGAGGCTTAGGTCTACATTCCCAAATTTCAAGGACCCAAGTCACTATCTAACATTACTATGCAAATTTATTTGCTCACTTACTGCTTGTCACCGCCTTGAAGGGAGGGACTTCATTTTATTTGCCACTGAATACACAGCCTGGCATAGAGTAATAGATCAATAAAAGTTTATTGAATGAGCGAATGAACAAACGGTACTAAGGGATTTATGTGAGCTCTTTTCATTAACCAGAAACATAAATGGATGTCTATCAGAACTTTTGATCAGCTTGAGAAAAAAAAAATCCCACTTTCATAGGACAGAGACATTCTAATTTTTTTTTAACCCTAAACAAAGACATCTGACATCGAAGGTACCTTTGTTGTGGAAAAGTATGGTGTATTTATTTGACTTTTGGAAATACTGTCAATTGTTCATGGTCCTGTGGATTCAGAGAAATTGGTTTGGGGATATTTGATATCTCTTAACTCCTTCATTTTGTAAGTGAGGTATAGAAAAGGGTTTGTTTTCTTGGCAAATGTCTGAGACTCTCATTTTGCGACAGCTCAGGTATCGTATTAACAAGACAGGCTCCTTGGGCAGGTGCTCCCCACAGTCCATGCTCCACGCCAATCTCAGGTCTTCTGAGAAAAGGCCCAATCTCCTGCTTTCAGAACATCCTTGGGGTCCTGGGAGGAGAAATGGGAGAGAAGGACTGAAAGAGCCAGGCAGGTAGCTGTGTGCTAAGACTCCTCCTGCGATCTCTCAGATTATTTTTAAAGCCACCAAACCCATAAACGCCTAGCAGCACGTTCTTTCTTCTCTTTTGGGTGCACAGGGCCTGAGTTTCTCCTCTAAGATCGCTGTGAGATGTTCAGGGGCAGTACTTGCAGATCCAAAGTCAAAGGCGCCCCTGATGAGGCAGGCCCTTGAAAAGTTGCAGCGGTTCTGGCCCGCGGCAGGCAGCGGGTGGGCGGGTGGCCGAGGCAGGACTGTTTAGATGTTGGAGGAATGGAGCCTTCAGCTGGCACTGGGGTTGCATGCAGACGAGGAAGCTAAGGCAACAGGACATTTGTAAAAAACAAACAAAAACAAACACAACACCACAAAAGAGAAAAGATTGCAGAAGCAAATGCCTTGGAACTGAGTTTGAATTCCAGCTGTCATTCCAGTTCTGTGGCCCTGAGCCAGCCCAAAGCCCTCTCCTCCCGGCAGAGCTTCCATTTGTGCCCCGTCTCCACCTCGGGAGGTTGTCTTGAGGGAGGCTGTCTTGAGGAGACCGGTGAGCCCTTGGCATAGAGCTTGGCCGGCAGTTGTCATTATTTCAAGGTTAAATGGTTTGCCAAAAGCACCTAGAGCAGAAAGGGCCGAAGCAAGGACTAGAGCCCAGCCCTCCTGTCACCCTTCCTTCCCCCTGCTTGAGGCTCCACCACCATTTCCAAGCCAATAACATAGATGGAAGCACCAGCTTGGCATTTGGTGAAGACCCAGATGCTACTTGATAGGAAACATCCCTCCTGACCTACAGTTCTACAAGCCAGGACTTCACAACTGTTTTAAATAATAACCGTGAATTATGACTTCCTTTGCATTTATTAGGGCAACACTATAAATGGGAAATCGCTGTGGGGGTCTTTGGGGGGAGATGAAGAATTTAGTTCCATGGGAATCTCATTGCAGTCTCCCATCTCCACCCTCTTTCCGAGGAGAAGGAATGGCATTTATCATCTGACATCTAACACGACGTTTACAGCCTTGTTGAAGCGGTTTGCAGGGGTGATGAGCTCCTGGCTCGAGTCGTCTGGGCTTGAGCTTTTAGGAGACAGTGAAGTGGGGATGTTGGCTGGAGCCTTGTTGAATGGGTTCAAGAACCAAATGACTTTTGTACAGTCATAGTAGGATCATTTCCTATTGTGAGGTCTCAGTCAACGAGGACAAACTGTGTAAAGGTTTCACTTATGCATTTTGTTTTTTTCTTTTTGGTGCTGGGGATGGAACCCAGGGGCACTCTACCTCTGAGCTACACCCCGGCTTTATTTTATTTTTTATTTTGAAAGAGGGTCTCTCTAAGTTGCAGGGGGG
>PVLC010043138.1:0-12665 GCA_004027655.1 Graphiurus murinus | reverse complement strand
TTTTTTTTTTTTTAATCATGAGTGCTGATGTAAAGCATTATGTATACGTATATTTCGGATAGTAAACAACACAACTTGCTACCCATTTTCATATAAATGAATTTAAATTCCACTGTGATTTTAAACATCCCCAAATCATAACAGTCAACCACGTTGATCTTGAAAATCAAAATGACAACCTTAAAATTTGAGGGGCATACTGGGGATCCAATCTGGAGGTGTTCTACCACTGAACTACATCCCTAGCCCTATTTCCTTTTTTTTTTTTTTTGCGGTACTGGGGATTGAACTCAGGGGCATTCTACCTCCAAGCTACACCCCTAGCCCTACTTTTTATTCTTTATTTTGACACCGAGTCTCACTAAGTTGCGGAGTGCCTCACTAGGTAGCTGAGGGTGGCCGCGAACCCGGATCCTCCGGTCTCAGCCTCCCAAATGCTGGGATTACAAGCGTGCGCCACCACGCCCGGCTTCCTATTTCCTATTTTTATTTATTTATTCAGGACTGGAGATTGAACTCAGGGGCATTCTACCTCTGAGCTACAACCCTGGCCCTATTTTTTATTTTGAAACAGGGTCTCACTAAGTTGCGGAGGGCCTCACTAAGTAGCTGAGGCTGACTGTGAACCTGAGATCCTCCTGTCTCACAAGTACTGGGATTACAGGCATGAGCCACCCTACCTGACCTATTTTTAAACAGGGTCTCACTAAATTGTGGAGAGCCTCATTAAGTTGCTGAGGCTGGCCACAAACCTGCAATCCTCCTGTCTCAGCCTCCCAAGTACTAGTTTTACAGTGCTACCATGCCTGGCGTAAAATACCTAATTTTTCGAAAGCTAACTTTCGTATTATCTTTGTTACTTTTCATCTACTTATATACACTTATTTATACCTGCTATATGTTAAGCACTATCCCAGTTGCTAATTTAGATTTTTCTTCTGTGTGTGTGTGGTACTGGGGATGGAACCCAGGGGCATTCTCCTCTGAGCTACAACCTCAGCCCTATTTTATTCTTTTATTTTGAAACAGGGTACTAAGATACAGAGGGCCTCACTATGTTGCTGAAGCTGGCCGGGAACCTGTGATCCTCCTGTCTCAGCCTCCCAAATACTAGGATTACAAATGTGTGCCACCACGCCTGGCTGAATTTTTCATTTTATACACGGAACTCTAGAACTCTCAGAATTCTGTTAACTAAATAATTTCTGTTCGTTGTTCAACAAGTTGGAGTAAGAAATACTAATTAGATGTTACTCCCTTTCTACTACTAAACCATAATTACCATGAACCCAACGC
The DNA here is from genome assembly GCA_004027655.1 of Graphiurus murinus. Lineage (NCBI taxonomy): Eukaryota > Metazoa > Chordata > Mammalia > Rodentia > Gliridae > Graphiurus > Graphiurus murinus. Next base: position 11,369 of record PVLC010043138.1, on the reverse strand, counting down.
TACTAAACAATGATGTTCTTCCTGTTTGGTGGGTTCAATCTTTCTTTAACCTGCCAGGTCTAGGTTTGGAGTAATTTTTTTATGGAAAACCAGAGAGGAGACGGCAGAACATCAGTAACCTACAAACAGTATGGTCCTAACACCAGGGAGCGGCCCAGGAGTGTAAATAAAGGGAAAGGTGAAGGTGCAGCTTTGCCCCTGCTGTGCAGGGAGCGGTCCAGGTGAGAGGTTAGATAATTCCGATGGTCCTTTTTCACGAACTTTTTGGCAAATAGGTTCCTCTAAGAATAGTGGAAGAAGGGTTTTCTTAACAGTGAAGTTAGTTTGTGGAGGACAGACATTGAAAAGCGCGGTAGTAAAAATCCTCCTTGATACTAAGACTGAGAACGAGCAGCCTCTGGGCGGGATCGATCCACGAGCCCAGAGCGCAGCTGTCTCGCGTGGACAGACATCCCCGGCTGCTGGGCCTGGCGGAAGGGAGAGCCGGCCCGAGGCGCTCGCGCAGGCCGGGGCTCCCGCGGCGCACAGCCGGGCCTCGGCGATTAGGCCGCGGGGCGCCGCACCCCGCCCATCCGCGGAGCGGGCCGGGAAACTGGGCTGGGAAGGAAGGCAGGAAGAGCGCGGACCGCGCGCGGGGCCCGAAGCAACAAGTGCCCGCGACGACTCCGCGCGGGGAAGCCGAGGCCTGGGCGCTGGCGTCGCGGCCTCCCTCTCTCTGCCCCCACCCCACAGCACTCACTTTGCCACACGACGCTCTTCAGCCCCCGCTCTGTCACCAGCGGCGCCATCTTCCCAGCGCTGTAGAGCCACGGCCTCCGCCTCGCACTCCGCAGTCTACTTTGGCCCTGGAAGCCTCACTCGGATGGCCCCGCCCCCCCCAGGGAGGCCACGCCCCGGACCGCGCCCTCCAGTGACGTTACGCGCGTCAACGCGGGGATTCCCGCCCACGCCTCGACGGAGGCTGCGCAGTGCAGTGCAGGCGAAAGTCCGTGGGCACCTGAGCGCCCCCTCGCGGGAGGCTGTTGCAACCCGAGGTTGAACGTTCTATGACAGAAAGCCTAAAATGAGAAGCTGCAGGGTGTGGTGGCCCACGCGTGTAATCTCAGTATTTAGGAGGCTGAGTGTGGAAGATCGCAGGTTCGAGGACAGCCTCAGCAAGGAAGCGAAACTTAGAAACCTAGCGAGACCCTATCTCAAAAAAAAAAAAAAAGTAAAAAGGAATGAAGGTGGAGCTCCGAGGTAGAATGCCCCTGGGTTTAATCCCCCGTACCACACACATAAAGATGAGAAACAAATTACGAGTTGACATAAGATATGAAATTATGAATTCACACATACATGAAGAAGGGGGCCATTCTTTTGCCTTACTAAAGAATTCTTCATTCTTCAAGCAATTTATAATAGACTTTCCTCAATAGCCAGCTCAACTACCAAATGGTAAAATTGCATTCCCCAAAAAGTTAATTTTAGCCTGGCGCATGCTTGTAATCCCAGTATGTGGGAGGCTGAGACTGGAGGATCCCAGTCTCGGCCAGCCTCAGCTACTTAGGCTCTCTGCAACTAAGTGAGACTCTGTTTCAAAATAAAAAAATAAAAAATAGGAGTCAGGGTGTAGCTCGGAGGTAGAATGCCCCTGGGTTCAATATCCAGTGCCCCCCCCCCCCACACACACACACAAGTTTTATTTTAGCCTGGCGTGGTGGTGCATGCCTGTAATCCCAATACTGGGAGGCTGAGACAGCAGGATTGCAGGTCCCAGGACAGTCTCAGTAACTAGCGAGGCTCTCAGCAACCAAGCAAGACCTTGTTTTAAAACAAAAAAATAGAGCCCGGCGTGGTGGCGCATGCTTGTAATCCCAGCATTTGGGAGGGTGAGACCGGCTTCGCAGCCAGCCTCAGCTACCTAGTGAGGCACTCTGCGATTTAGTGAGACCCTGTTTCAAAATAAAGAATAAGAAATAGGGCTGGGGGTATAGCTCGGAGGTAGAATGCCCCTCAGTTCAATCCCCCCAGTACCGCAAAAAATAAATAAATAAATAAATAAATAAATAAATAAATAAATAAATAAATAAATAAATAAATAAAAAGAACTGGGAGTGTAGCTCAGAAGTACAATGTGCCTAGGTTCAATCTCCAGTAACCACACACACGAAAAAATTTATTTTGCTCATTTTTTATAGACTCAGTAACTGTGTACAACTATGAAGCACTCTTCAGTGTGCTCAGAACTGTGCTGAACTTTCAAGAAACTCAAATGAGAGACCCACTTCTTCCCATGAAGAATTTATAATCTAATTAGAGAGCACCATTTCTGACAGGCTACAGGTAGTTGAAACTTGAAAAAGGGCTGGGTGGTTAGAGTGGCCCACACCGGTAATTCCAGTACTTGTGAGGTTGAGATAGGGGGATTACAAATCGGAGGTCTGCCTGGGCAATTTAGCAAGACTGTTTCAAAAATAAAAGGAGCTGAGAGTGGTGGTGCGCGTCTATAATGCCAGTACTTAGGAGGGTGAGACAGTAGAATCGCAGGTTCAAGGACAGCTTCAGCAACTTAGTGAAACCCTCTGCAATTTAGTGAGACTCTGTTTCAAAATAAAAAATAAGTTGCTGGGCATGGTGGCACATGCTTGTAATCCCAGTACTTAAGAGGCTAAAAGAGGGATCATAGGTTAGAGGACAGCCTCAGAAAGTGTGAGCCTTTCATCAACCTAGCGAGACCCTGTTTCAAAATAAAAATTAAAAAATAGGACTAGGGGGTGTAACTTGGAGGTAGAATGGCCCCTGGTTCAATCTCCAGTGCCACAAAAAATAAAATAGCACTGGGGGTATAGCTCAGAGGTAGAATGTCCCTGGGTTCAATCCCTAGTACCACAAAAAATAAATAAATAAATAAATAAAAAGAGGTAGGTGGAGGTATGGCTCAGTGGTAAATGCCCTGGGTTCAATTCCCAATAACACCCACACACACACAAAGAAAGAAAGCAAAAAGGAAAAGTCTAGTCCTCAAGGACACAATATAAGTAAATGAAACAATAAAATAATAACCATTTATTCAACAAATTTGTGCAACAAATGTATGGGAGGGGCTATCAATGTTTTAGGATCTAAAATTATTTTTGAAAGTTGATTAACTGAGATGATTTGAGCTTGGATTCAAAGTTTAGGCAGAGATCTATTTACCGAGATAGTTATTTTGGGACCTGAAATCAAACCAAGCAAACATGGATTAGATTTGAGAGCCCTAACTATGATGTAACAATTGTATACACTGGTAGGAAGTAGGCCTTCTTAGAGGTATTTGCAAAGAACCGATAATTTTTGTTGTTGTTTTGTTGCAGTACTGGGGATTTAACCGAGGGGAATTCTACCTCCAAGCTATACCCCCAGCCCTATTTTTTATTCTTTATTTTTGAAACAGGGTCTCACTAAGCTGTGAAGGGCCTCATGAGGTAGCTGAAGCTGGCTGTGAACCTGTAATCCTCCTGTCTCAGCCTCCCAAGCACTGGGATTACAAGCATGTGCCACCACACCTGGCCTGAACCGATAGTTTTTTGTTTTTGTTTTTGTTTTTGTTTGGTACTGGGGATTGAACTCAGGGGCATTCTACCTCCGAGCTATACCCCCAGTCCTAGTTTTTATTCTTTATTTTGAAACCGAGTCTCACTAAGTTGCGGAAGGCCTCACTAGGTAGCTGAGGCTGGCCACGAACCCGGATCCTCCGGTCTCAGCCTCCCGAATGCTGGGATTACAAGCATGCGCCACCACGCCCGGCTCGATAGTTTTATTTTATTTTTTTCAGTACTGGGGATTGAACTCAGGGGCATTCTACCTCCGAGCTACACCCCAACCCTATTTTTTTTTTTTTTTTTTTTTGAAACAGGGTCTCACTAAATTGTGGAGGGCCTCACTAAGTAGCTGAGGTTGGCTGCGAACCCGGATCCTCCAGTCTCAGCCTCTCAAGTACTGGGATTACAAGTGTGTGCCACCACACCCGGCTCCGATAGTTTTAAAGATTGATGATGGTTACACAGTGGAAATGGTTAGTGAATACTATTGATAATAATGTATAATATTTACTAATCCATGAGAAGTGGATTATCTCATTGATCTTCAAAGCAGTCCTTACAGATAAAGAAACAGGCTTAACACAGTTAAATTAATTGCCAATGATGCACAGCTAGTGCTGGAATGAGAACAAGACTCAGGCTTGGCTTTCACAGAAAGCAGTTTGTGGAGCAGTTTACAAATTTTAGGAGAGAAAAGGGAATGAAGAATTAGAATAGCTATAAAAGTACAACCCAGGGTATGAATGGTGGTTCTGTTAGAGGCTAACATGGGAATAGCAGCTGGAGCCCTGGCCTCCCTTAAAACTATTCTAAATGGGTTCAATTGTTCAAAATTTAAAATAAAGGCACACATTATTTCTCTCTCCCTTTTCAATTTTAAATGTGGTTCTTCTTAGTACAGTAGGAGCCCCAATCCATAGGAAAAATCCACAACAATGCAGATTGACCCTTCTGAAGGGAAGTTCCTCACCCTGTTGGGGGTGGAGGGAGTCAAACCAAGATGCCTCCGGCTCTTAGCTTTGAAGAGAATAACTAATGCTAGGCAATGACACAAAAAGGCCCTTCTGGGTTGGAAGTTTGACTTTGGTCATAGAGAATGGCTCGTTCTCCCTATGTCCAAATTCCAGGGTGGCAGTGTGGAATAGTTGAGCAAGCATGGGCTTTAGCCGGGCATGGTGGTGCACTCCTGTAATCCTAGTACTTGGGAGGCTGAGACAGGAGGATCTCAGGTTCAAGGATAGCCTCAGCAATTAGTGAGACCCTTATCAACCTAGCGAGACCCTGTTTCAAAACAAAAAATAAAATAAAATAGGTCAGGAGGTGTGGCTCAGTGGTAGAATGCCCCTGGATTCTGTTAGGTCGGAGGGTGCATGGAGCCCAGTGGGTTTCACAAGCACAGCTGTGCCATAATAGCGCAAGGCAGTCTGATCCAGTCTAAGGAGCAGTTACCAAAAATAAGAAAACAGTCACAACACTCCAACCCTGACCGCAAAGGTCAGCCCTACCACGTGTGAGCAACCGAGTCCAGCTGTTCCCAAAACTAAGCACTACCCCCTCCCTTGGTCTCCCTCTTCCTAAGACCAGGCATTACCCTTTCCTCTGCTCTCCCTGACCCCCTATCCTTCTCTCCCTGCTATAAAAATTTTTTCGCTTCCTCCTAACGCTGCTGCTTTTCCTACGTGAAACAGCCTGGCAACTTCCCTTTAATAAACCTTCCCTGATTGGATCGGCCTCTGGGGCTTTTGTTTCTTGGGTCACGCTGATCACCTTACAGGTTCAATCCCCAATAACACACACACACACACACACACACACACACACACACACACACACCATGGGCTTTATTCACATCTTGTAAATTCTAGTTCTACTTCTTACTTCAGTCAGTTTCATTGCACTTGTGTGCTAAATATATTATCTTAAACCTTACATCAAACAATCCAGCAAGACAACAATCTTTATTGCTATTTATTTTATTTTATTTTATTTTTGTGGTACTAGGAATGGAGCCCAGGGACATTTTACCTCTGAGCTATACCCCCAACCCTATTTTAGTTTTTATTTTGAAACAGAGTCTTACTAAGTTGCTGAGATTGGCTGTCTCAGCCTCTCAAGTATTGAAATTATAGGCATGTGCCACAAGGCCCGGCTTCTTTATTGCCATTTAACAAATGAGAAAAGTGAGGCTCAGCAAGGTTAAATGCATCATGTGAAAATCTCAGGATGAACTTGAATCTGGATCTGTCTCCAAGACCATTGCCCTTTCATTTGTATCACATGGCCTGTCCTCCTATGCTCCTTCAATTTTGCATAACCTCCCTGAGTTGTTTCTCTAAATCTCCTCTCATTGGCTTTCTTAGACAAACTGAAAAATGAACCTGGGTTCCCTGAACATGACACAGCAAAATGAAGATAAAATCCGCCAACACTAGCCAGAGATGAAAAGCAGATAGACAAAATAACAGAGGGCTGAATGTACAGGCACTTGAGTCAGAGTGGATCGCTCACTCGTTTTCCTATCCCCAGGCCTTGTTCAATAATAATTAATCATGATAACCTAGTGAAATATCTTTTGTGGTACTGGGGATTGAACCCAGAGGCATTCTACCTCTGAGCTTCACCTTCAGCCCGATTTTCTTATTTGGAAACAAGGTCTCACCAGGTTGCTGAGAGCTTTGCTAAGTTGCCAAGGCTGGCTTTGAACCTGTGATCCTACTGTCTCAGCCTCCCAAGCATTGCGATGACTCCCATGTGTCACCATACCCAGTGAAATATTTTCCTTAAAAAAAAAAAAATATTGTTTAGCAGGTCTAACTAATGTTACTTGCTTACTTGTCTCCTAGAAGTGTTTGCACTGATTAGCTATGTGAACTCAGGTGAGCTACTTGACCTTTCTGGGCCTCTTTTCCTCATATATATATATATATAAAGGGATAACATTATTGCCCAGCTTCTAGGGTTGTTATGAGAATGAAATTAATATGAGCCAGGTACAGTGGTGAACACCTATTATTCCAGTACTGAGGCTGAGACAGGAGGACCACAAATTGGAGGATAGTATGCAGCAACATAATGAGACCCTGTTTCAAAAGGAAAAGGGCTAGCCGGGCGTGGTGGCGCATGCTTGTAATCCCAGCATTCAGGAGGCTGAGACCGGAGAATCCGGGTTCACGGCCAGCCTCAGCTACCTAGTGAGGCACTCCACAACTTAGTGAGACCCGGTTTCAAAATAAAGAATAAAAAATAGGGCTGGGGGTATAGCTTGGAGGTAGAATGCCCCTGAGTTCAATCCCTAGTACCACAAAAAAAAAAAAGGAAAAGGGCTGAGGTTGTAGCTCAGAGGTAGAGCACCCCTGGGTTCAATCCCCAGTGCCCCCCTGCCAAAAAAAAGGGAGGAAAGAAAAGAGAAAAAATGAGTATGTGGAAAGCACTTAGAACACATAGTCTATGCTATATACTCATTTTATCTTTACCTAGTGTGGACCATGTTGCCTTCTTTGGAATTCTGAGTAAAGCAGCTCAGTTTTATTTTTATTTTATTTTATTTATTTATTTATTGCAGTACTGGGGGTTAAACCCAGGGGCATTCTACCTCCAAGCTACACCCCCAGCCCTAATTTTTTTTTTTTTTTTTGTGGTACTGGGGATTGAACCCAGGGGCATTCTACCTCCGAGCTATACCCCCAGCCCCATTTTTTATTCTTTATTTTGAAACCAGGTCTCACTAAGTTGCGGAGTGCCTCACTAGGTAGCTGAGGCTGGCCGCAAACCCGGATCCTCCGGTCTCAGCCTCCCGAATGCTGGGATTACAAGCGTGCGCCACCACGCCTGGCTCTCAGCCCTAATTTTTATTCTTTATTTTGAAACAGGGTCTCACTAAGTTGTGGAAAGCCTCAATAAGTAGCTGAGGCTGGCCGCCCACCCAGATCCTCTGGTCTCAGCCTCCCAAGTACTGGGATCATAAGCATGCACCACCACGCCCGGCTATGCAGCTCAGTTTTAGATGCCTATCTAAGCAGATGGCTGTTCATGTTCTGTGCCCTGATATCTGCAGGGTATGGGTGTGCTGATTCCAGACCCCTGGGACCAGAGATCCTGGCCCTCCATTTGGCCTTTGCTTGGGCTGCTCTGGTCAGACCTGGACACAATTCTCCATTCCGAGGGCACAACTTGCCAGCAACTTGACTCAGCACTTGGTCTCCATGGGCTCTGGACCACAGATTGCAGCCCCAGTTCCAGACCACCGAGGTTGCCCTCACTGGGCCTGGCCCTTCTCTGAACCCTCCATAGGACACCAGTCTTTTCTTGCAGGCCACGGGCCTCTACCTTCTCACCCTCCCATCACTGAAGCTTTGCTTCAAGCAAGAGCTTACCACAGCAAGCTCTTCAAAGTTCCCAAACCTGGGGCTGGGGATGTAGCTCGGGGGTAGAGTGCTTGCCTAGCATGTGCCAGACACTAGGCTCAGTCCCCAGCACTTAAAAAAAAGAAAAATCCCAAACCTGGCTACATGTCATACTCACTTGTGAAATTGTTAACAATATGGATTCCCAGGCCTGGTCCGGACTTTCTGAATTGGAATCTCCAGGGGGATCCTCAGGAATCTGTGGGAGTAATGAGTTCTCGGAGCGATGCTGATATACTTAGCCCAACCCATCTCCTGTTCACTCACTGGTGTCTAGAACAAAAGTGAACTAAACTCACCCTCCTCTGTGTGTGCTCTCTGATGCATCAAACTCCACTTTTAGGGACCACTCACTGCCTTTAGCTTGTTTTTCTCTCAAGTGCAGACAGATGCTCTGGGGAAGATCTCTTATCAGTGACACATTATGTATCTGATCAGTCTTTTAGATAAAGTATATCACCACCACCTTGGGTTTTCTTTTTCTTTTTCTTTTTTTCTTTTGGTACTGGGGATTGAACCTAGGGGCATTCTACCTCTGAGCTACACCCCTAGCCTTATTTTATTTTGAAACAGGGTCTCACTAAGTTGCAGAAGGCCTAGCTAAGTTGCCGAGGCTGGCTTCAAACCTGTGATCCTTCTGTCTCAGCTTCCCTAAGTACTGGGATTATAAGTGTGTACCACTATGCCCAGTACTATATGGGATTTTTTTTTTTTTGCGGTATTGGGGATTGAACCTAGGGGCATTTTACCTCCGAGCTACACCCCCAGCCCTATTTTTTATTCTTTATTTTGAAACAGGGTCTCACTAAGTTGCAGAGGGCCCCACTAAGTAGCTGAGGCTGGCCATGAACCCGGATCCTCCTGTCTCAGCCTCCCAAATACTGGGATTACAAGCGTGCACCACCATGCCTGGCTTCATCTTGGATTTTTATACGTTTCCCAGAAAGAGAAAGAAACATAGGAAGGGAAGCCTACCCTTCCTTCCTTGGGACCTCAAACCTAACTCCATGCTCTAATTCCCTCTGAGAAGCATTTTTATGGTTGTTCTCAGCCACAGACATTCTTGGCTCCACAACCATGCTTTTGGAAAGTAAAAGCTCTGTGTGTGCATGTGTGTTTGTGTGTTACACAAGTTCTACTCACACTATTTTTTAATTAGATTACTGGCATTCGAAGGACAAACAATTTTTCTAGGTAGAACAGATTTAGGTTATATATATCATTGCCTTTCCCCTCAAAGACCAAAAAAAAAAAAAAAAAAAAAAAAAATGCAGTTACAATGTGAGTGGGGAACACAGCCAAAAAGTTGATAGTCCTCCCCCCAAAAAATATATCTATGCCAATCTGCCACAGTTGGAGACTCTGCCTTCGGCTGCCCTTATATCTAATGTCTTTGCTCAGACAGAAAACATGGCTGTAATCCTAGCCCAGAAGCTCTGCTTTCCCAGACGATCCTGCAGATGTCAAATCATGTGATGCTTTGGCTCAGCAGGCCCTGCAGGCAGCTCAGCTTCCCCACTAACTTGCAATGAGGACATCTGTTATCACAGGTTGCCCTGGAAGCTGCAGCCATCCAACCTAATCTGAAGTCCTGCCGCAGGAGGTTTGTCCTGGGAGGAGTGCAGTCCTCCTCCTCAGGGTGGCCTGGCTTCTCTGGGAGTGAACATTTGCAGCCCTTGAATGGCTAGAGGGCTACGTGGCAAGCGCTGGTGTTGATGAGATGTTCACAAAGTGGATGTGTTGAAGTCTTTGCTGTGTCTGGATGTGGAATTTCAGGAAGAATTTCTGCCGAGCAGAGATTCTATGCTTCTAGCGCTCTGACAGTGTGTTGGCTCACTCTGACAGCCTTCCAGAGGACTTTTGGGATCCATTTCTCTACAGAGTCCTTTCTGCAGATGATTTTGAACTTCTCTGCAGGTGATGACACACCTGACCTTGACCTCGGGAAACAGAGTTAATCTTCTACACGCCAGGAGTTTTCCTATCCTAGAGGCATTTTGTGTTCTAATCTTTTCCATCTCTAATCACTAATAATTGAGACAATTCTGCAAAGGAAATGGAAAGAAATTTTTAAAACAAAGGCCAAACATTGCAGTGGAATCACACAAAATCAATTTACATTACTTACTCAGTTAAGTCTCTGTTTTTATCTGGGGTTTACTGTGTCATTCTGTATTCCTCTTCCCTCTGTAAATCACTGGAAAGGACAAAGAAAGGAAGAGGCAGTGAGATACATCCAATACACAGATGTTTTCTTAAACTAAAGAGTGCAAATGTCACTGAGATTTTCTTAGCGCTTTGAACTTAAATGCAGCACTTCACCCTAAGTAAGGAAGTAATTGAGACAATCTAAATTGTTCAAAGGGGCCAGGCATGGTGGGGCACACTTGTAATCCCAGTACTTGGGAACTTGGGAGACTGAGACAGGAGGATCACAGGTTCACAGCCAGACTCAGCTCCTTAGTGAGGCCTTCTGCAATTTGGTGAGACCCTGTTCCAAAATGAAGAATAAAAAGGGCTGGTGGTGTAGCTCGGAGGTAGAATGCCCCTGGGTTCAATCCACAGTATAAATAAATAAACAAACAAACAAACAAACAAATAAATAAATAAATAAATAAATAAATAAATAAAATGGCAAAACTGACTAGCAATTTCTAACTAACCGGGTGACCTTTCCTTTATGAAATGGAGAAATCCTTCCAAAGAGTCTCTTTGAATTCGGACTATAGACTCAGAACAGGAACTTTCCTTTCCATCCGTAGGCCAACTTGCTGTGTTTCTAGGGGAGCGCCAACATTTCATTCATTCAGGGAGTCTTTTTTTTTTTTTTTTTTTTTTTGCGGTACTGGGGATTGAACTCAGGGGCATTCTACCTCTGAGCTACACCCCCAGCCCTATTTTTTATTCTTTATTTTGAAACCGAGTCTCACTAAGTTGCGGAGTGCCTCACTAGGTAGCTGAGGCTGGCCACGAACCTGGATCCTCGGGTCTCAGCCTCCCGAATGCTGGGATTACAAGCGTGTGCCACCACGCCCGGCTTCATTCAGGAAGTCTTATAGGGGGAATATAAACTTATCCAAGAGGAAAAGTTCTCAAAGTTCCCCAGGATGGGCAGGTGACATTGAAGTAGACAGACAGGATGCTGAAGGCAAAGGTCAGCCCATCGAGTGATGTTGTCGTGGGGTACGGGCTGTACCCCACTATGGAATAATACTCCAGGTTCGTTTGATATTGTGAAAAAAAGAATTTTAACACATATCAAACTGCAACATCTGACAGATTTATTCAGGAACAGGTCAGGGCGAGGAAAACTGGGGTTGAGGAAAGACGGGGAGTGCGGATAATCTTAGGGCATGGTTCCCAATCCCGGGCAGGAGTCCAAGAGAGCGAGCTACACGTG
>PVLC010043137.1:0-12671 GCA_004027655.1 Graphiurus murinus | reverse complement strand
TTTTTTTTTGTGGTACTGGGGATTGAACTCAGGGGCATTCTACCTCCGAGCTACACCCCCAGTCCTATTTTTTATTCTTTATTTTGAAACCGAGTCTCACTAAGTTGCGGAGTGCCTCACTAGGTAGCTGAGGCTGGCCGCGAACCCGGATCCTCCGGTCTCAGCCTCCCGAATGCTGGGATTACAAGCGTGCGCCACCACTCCCGGCTTTTACTTTTATTTTGAAACAGGATCTCACTACATTGCTGAGGCTGTTCTCAAATCTATAATCCTCCTGATTCAGCCTCCCAAGTACTGGGATTATAGGTATATACCACCATGCCCAGCTAAATCCATAGCTTTTAATAGACTCTCAAAAAGTCTATGATGTAAAAAGATTTAAAACTGCAGAAATAAATGTCAACTAGTGTGTGATTTTCTCTCTAACATTTTATATCAGTAACAATAACAATTAAATAAAAATAAGCATAGCATATTCTTGTTATATATAAAGTGCTGCACTTAATGCTATGAAAATATGAACAGGAACAAGTCATATGACTCCCACACTCAATCCTGTAACTTAGTTAAGAAATTTATGCCAACAGCAACAAAACAAGGCAGATTTGGATAAATCCCACAGAGAAGGCACAGAGGATGTTTTTAATTTAAAATGAGCATTTAATTGAAAAATATTAATGGAAATGGTCAATGATTCTAACTATTGCTCCAATAACATTGTTAAAAATATTTATTGAATTTTAATAACTATTAAAATAGGCTGTCTCTTAATTGAATAAAACTGTGCAAACAACTAATGTATAATTATATTTTCATTAATAACAGTTGTATGATTCTTTTAGACGTTACATTTAACAAAATAGATAAGAGGTAAATTAATGTAATGAAGCAATATTCCTAATATTGGCAATAAATAGATATTCAATAAGATGTTATTATAATATTAAGACTTGGATTACATAGGTAATAATCACATAATTTGGGATTTATTACATAGTAATTAGACTCTCTAACAAAATAAAACACCATCATGTTTAAATGTATTGGATGTGATCTACAGCTGGGCTAGTTTTATGCAATGTGGTAGAAGCCTGCTCTCCAAATTGAGCTCAAAATATGCACAATACCTTTCTTTCCTCGGCCAATAAGTGTGTGTAACTTTAATAACTGCTAATCCTTGCATAACAATAGAATATACAAAGTACTTAAAATTTTCTTAATTGAAATCTTGTCATATAAACTTTAATCGACTCATAAGGTTATGCATAATGGATAGAGTAAATCGAAATGAATGCTTCCAATAAAATCCATTATGCTCAGAGGATTAAAAAAAACAACAACAACTAGCAAATAAATTAAGACTCCATGGAAGATGCTGTATTTGAACTGGATTTGAAAAATAAATGGGATTTCACCAGGTATAGTTTGGAAATAGCATAGTAAATTACTGGGTGCACTCAGTATCTGTAAGAGAAAAGTAAATTAAAAATGAGGAATAGCCTAGGTCAAAAAGAAATAGAGCCTAAGACAGGTGTTGTGGCTTATGCCTGTAATCTCAGTATATTGGAGGCTGAGACAGGATGATATCAGGTTTGAAGCCAGTCTCAGTAATTTATCCAGGCTCCCAGCAACTTAGCAAGATCTAATTTCCAAATAAAAAAGTAAATAGGGCTGGGGATGTAGCTCGGAGGTAGAATGCCCAGTACTGTGAAAAACAAAAAACAACAAAAAAAAAAAGTACTGTTTTGGGAGAGACTTTGAAAAGGGGCCTTTATCATGCAGGCACCCTTTGCTTAGGAGGCTCTGTTTGCAAATACCCATGATCAAGCAAGTCCTGTGTTGCAGGTATATTTTTATCATTTGATCATCGCTATGATAAATAATTACAATAAACCAGAAAAAATGTGATGATGAAAATACATTTGTCTCTTGCCTGCTGCAAAGAACAAATTAGTCTGATAACCTTTAAAATAAAAATAAATACAATAGTAGTAAGAATTCTGTTAAAATATACTCCTGAACAGCCTGTATTATAAAACTAAGGCAGTGTAGAAACTGGGTCCTTTGTTTTAAACCCACAATATCTACTTCTGAAAGTTTAAATAAATATGCATATTTACCTATAAATAATAAAACATTCAACTTCATAGAAATTAAAAAATTCTTCACGTGCTTTGATTGGTGCAAGAGCAGACTTCCTATGCCTTTAGAATACTGATTGTCTAAAACATGAAGAGGAAAAAGACAACCTCCTTCTGAACTGGTGCTGCAGCTGAAAGACTCTATCATGCAGATTTTGATTGGAAAATATATGGTTTCTCTTTGCTCCAGGGACTCTTCTCATAATCTATGGTTTGCTATTTTTTTTTTCTCCTAAAGGTAAAAATTATTAGGGAAAAAAATTGAGGGCAGAGAGGTTAATGTCTAGTTTATTGAGGGAAAGACTTATTCCTCCCAGTAGTATAATTTACATCAAAGATCACTAATCTCCTAATCAAACATTAAATAATTAAAAGTTAATTAAAAACAAAGACAAATTCTCTCCCCCAAACTCTATATAGCAATCTGTGATAAATTTAAAGAGAACCAAGAGCTCTATAATATGCTATTTTAGAAAGGATAAAATAATGAATTTTCTTTTCTTTAAAACTTTCCAGACAGGTGTGGTGGCACACGCTTGTAATCCCAGTACTAGGGAGATTGAGACCAGAGGATCCGGGTTCAACCGGAGGTCCAGGTTCACAGTCAGCCTCAGCTACTTAGTGAGGTCCTTTGCAACTTAGTGAGACATATTTCAAAATAAAGAATAAAAAATAGGGCTGGGGGTATAGCCTGGAGGTAGAATGCCCCTGGGTTCAATCCTCAATTCTGAAAAACAAAAACAAAAACCACACAAAAAACAAGAATTTTCCTTTCTAAAAACACTTATTTTTCTTTAAAAGATAATGCTTTGTGGTATTTTTACATACAATAAAATGCAACCATTTACAGCTTCCTAGTTTGATAAATTGTGACAAATGTCTCTATCTGGGTAACTACCACCACAATCTAGACTAAAATGTCCCTAGGGACTAGGGAGTAAAATGTCCCTAGTCTATTTGCAGCTAATTCCCCACCCACTCCATCCCCAAAGCAACCTCTGTTCTACTTTCTGACATTCTAGATTGGCTTTGCCCACTCCAGAATTTCATATAAATGGCATCATACAGGATGTACTCATTTTTTCCCTGGCTTCTTTCCCTAAGCATAATGTTACTGTGTTTATTAGTAATTCATTCCTTTCTTCTGCTGAGTTCACCATTGCATGGTGATGTCAAAATCTGCTTATCCATTCACCTGCTTGATAGATGCATGGTTATTTCCATTTGGGGGCTATTTATGGCTCAAGTTACAATGAACGCTTAAGTTCAAGTCTTTTTGTGAGTGCATGTTTTCTTTCCTCTTGAATATGTTCCTGAGAGTGGGCTTGCCAGGATGTATGGTAAGTATGATTTTAACCTGATAGGAAAGGACCAAGCAGTTGTCCAGGATGGTCATACCACTGCCAGATTCTTTTTTTTTTTTTTTTTTTTTTTTTTTTGCGGTACTGGGGATTGAACTCGGGCATTCTACCTCCGAGCTATACCCCCAGTCCTATTTTTTATTCTTTATTTTGAAATCGGGTCTCACTAAGTTGCGGAGAGCCTCACTAGGTAGCTGAGGCTGGCCGCGAACCTGGATCCTCTGGTCTCAGCCTCCCGAATGCTGGGATTACAAGCGTACCACACCACTTCCGGCCCACTGCCAGATTCTAACTAGCAATGTATGAAAACTCCAATTGCTGTACATGTTTGCTAATATTACTAAAAATGCTTTATTTTATTTATTATTTTAGTTTATTTTGTGGTACTGGGGATCGAACCCAGGGGCATTCTACCTATGAGCCATGCCCCGATTTTACTATTAAATAATTATTAAAATAAAATAATCCCTATTTTACTTTTATTTTGAAACAAAGTCTTGCTAGGTTGATGAGTCTCCCTACTTGCTGAGGCTGTCCTCAAATCTGCCATCCTATGTCTCAGCCTCCCAAGTACTGGGATTACATGTGTGTGCCACCATGCCTGTCTCTAATAATACTTTATTTCTCATGCTTTGTCGTTTTTTCCCCCTTTAAGTTAAGTTTTTGGAACCCTGAGTATGGGAATTTTTTGAGGCCTGATGTGAAGAAGGAATAGTGTTTTATTCTTCTAGTTGTATTAGAAAGAAGATCAAATATTTCTACACTGGAAATGTCTGGATGCTTCAGTTTTTTTCCCCCTCTGAGACCAAGCCTTTCATGATTTCCTGAATTTCTGAGCTCTTATAGGAATTCTTTTCCATGTACCAATGTTTCTATTCCATCCACACTCCTAATTATTTAGTAATGATTGAGTTTTTATTTCTTACAACTGGTAGAACTTAAGAAAATCTGCTTGTGAGTACAGTGGACACTATGCCAGGTTCAAGACTGTAATTCTTCCTTAATCTATTATATAATCTCAGGGCTTCTAACTACACCTTTAATTGGCAGAAACAAGTCCATCTCCCAGTGTCCTCAGGAGGAGGATATCATGGGATTATTTTGTTGCAAACCCAACAAACCCTTGCCTGTGTCTCATAGCTTGGTCTTGAGCTTTGGGTGGTCATTTCAAGGAACAATTAAATGGTACATCAGATAAACAGAAGAAATGGATGCGGGAATTCTATATCATACTCCACATGCAGAATTAGTGGAAAATCTAGCCACATCCAAACTGCAATAGCAATTTCTGGATTCTGGTTATGTGAAATGTGGGCATATTTCCTCCTCTATTAAGCAAATATAGTACTCTATCATACAAACATGCCTCTAGTTTTTACTGTTGACTAAGAATGATGTTTGGGCACTGGTGATATTTTAAATGATTGGTTCATGGCTGTGTCTCAGGTGAGCAAGATGAAAAGAACTCCATCATTCTTCAACTTCGAGGGCTTATTTATTTGCTTAGTAATATAGTGCCCTTTTGGGTTAGTTGACTTATCAATTAATCACTGCCGTAAGCAACTATTATTTTTTCTAGTCAGGAGAACAGTTTAAAGCCTTTTCACATTTGAAAGCTTGTGCTTTCTCTGCTCCTTGAGTAATCAGAGGTCGGCCTGTTTATAGCACTTTTGGTTCTTGTAGGTTTGTTGGCTCCGAGTTCAGAATTACACATTTAGCTACAAACATATATTCCATGAGATTCTGGTTGTCAGCAGGGCACTGAGCAGCCAGTGCTCCTGCATACACAGGTGTTTCCTTCAGTACTAGGTTCTGAACATCCAAATAGAGACATACAGTGAGATTGCTTAGAGAGTATTGGAGCGTTTTTTTTTTTTTTTAAATATAGACTTTATTTTTATAGAGTGGTTTTGGGTTCACAGCAAAATTGGAAGTTGGAAAGTACAGGAGCTCCCATTTATCTTCTGATCTCACACAGGCACCATTTCTCCCACTATCAACATCCTGCTGCAGAATGGTACATTTGTTACACTCACTGGACCTAACATTGACACATTAAGATCATACTCAAAGGCCAGTGTGTCCTTCACTGTTTTGGTGTTTGCAATCTTGTGGGTTTTGACAATGTATAGTGACATGTTTCCACCATCATAGTATTTTTTTTTTTTTTTTTTTTTTTTTGGCGGTACTGGGGATTGAACTCAGGGGCATTCTACCTCCGAGCTATACCCCCAGCCCTATATTTTTATTCTTTATTTTGAAACAGGGTCTCACTAAGTTGCAGAGTGCCTCACTAGGTAGCTGAGGCTGGTTGCGAACCTGGATCCTCTGGTCTCAGCCTCCCGAATGCTGGGATTACAAGCGTGCGCCATCATGCCAGCTCATCATAGTATTTTAATGACCCTAAATAGCCTGTATACTTGGCTATTCACTCCTTCCTTCACTCCTTCCTTCTCCTTAACCCCTGGAACACACTGATATTACTACTGCCTACTTATTTTTGCTTTTTCTAGTCTGTCATATGGTTGGAATCATACAGTACATAGCCTTTCCAGATTTCTTTCACTTAGTAACATACATTTAAGGTTCCTCCATGTTTTTTCATGGTTTGATAGCTCATTTTTCTTACAGATGAATAATATTCCATTTTATGCTTGTACCACAGATTATCTAGGGGCATGTTTTAAAAAAAATGGGGAGTGGTTAGGAGGTAACTGAGTATGGAATAAACCACTTTAAGTAGAAATAGGAAATGAAAGACCTAAGATACACTTTGGGGGTGGAAAATCATTGTATAATTTCATAGCAATACAAATTAGTCAAGCAACAAATGTTTGTTGAACTGAACATAAGAAGGCTTGTTCCCTGGAATAAGACTTGTGTACATGGAGCAAAAGAAATGTGGATCACAATTAATCACATTAGTCAACATGTCATCTCTTAGGAGACAATGACCTTCTAGTGACTGTTCTCAGAACTTAATCTCAGATGATTAAGTTGGCCAGCCAGTGTTTTAGGAGAACAAAACAGTTGGCAGGAGGTCAGAAGAAAGTTGTTTCTCCATGCTTGGTCTTTAATTAAACAATTACTTTCACAAAACAGTGGGTGAAAAAAATTCAGTTTCTAAGATGCATTCTTAAGAATAATTCCACAAAATTTCTTTTATTATTTAATTGAGACTATAAAGCAATCAATTGATATTACTTGTATATCTATTTCTTAGCCTTCTACTGGTGAAGATTTGTCCCTTGAACTGTTTCAAAAGTTGGTACTGTAAGTGGAAGAGACAAGAGGTTCTTTGAAGGCCAAGCTGGCCTTCTGCTTGTGGGCTTCACTCACTTGAAGATGAGGTGACCTATCCTTTTTGAGATGATTGGCAGTAATGAAATTTAAAGAACAGTTTCTTCGTTTTGTTTTAATTTGAGGTCTAAGGATTGGGCTTTCTCTGGCCTCAAAAACGTATTACAAAGCAATAAACATGCTTCATTTTCTATGATGTCAAACAACTTTCATTTTTCCCATTTTTAAACTTATATGGATAGTTTCTTGTGACTAAAATGGCTAAGGTACAGCATTATATTTCTTTATCCACTAAATAATTAATTTGCTAATTCAAATGATCCTCACTGAGCTTTGTGTCCAATAGTGTTCTAGGCACCAAAGATATGACATATATATATATATATCTGATCAGGGAATCTCCTGATTCCCCATTCTAGCATTTAGGGATTCTTCTGCTCACTATCCCTAAGGAAGATCTTGCCCGGCAACAAGTACATTCATGCATATGACAGCAGTATTGCTTAATTCTTTTAAGGTACTTAATGTGGTTTTGAAATATGAATACATGTGAACCAAGTCCCACAGCCAAGTAGTTAACATATTCATCATCTCACAATTATCATTGTTTTGTGGCAAGAAAATTTAAGATCTAATTTCTAGCTGGGCATGGAGTTACATGCCTATAATCCCTGTACTTGAAGAAGCTGAGACAGCAGGTTTGCAGGTTTGAGGCTGGCCTCAGCAACTAAATGAGACTCTCAGAAACTTAGTGAGAACCTGTTTCAAAATTTAAGAAAATATGGCTGGAGGTATAGCTCAGAGGTAGAATGCCTCTAGATTCAATTCCTAGTACCAAATCAAACCAAAAGAAAAACTTACTTTCTTAGTACTTTTTTTTTTTTTTTTTTGTGGTACTGGGTATGGAACTCAGGGGCATTCTACCTCCAAGCTACACCCCCAGCCCTATTTTTTATTCTTTATTTTGAAACCGTGTCTCACTAAGTTGTGGAGTGTCTCACTAGGTAGCTGAGGCTGGCCTCGAACCCGGATCCTCCGGTCTCAGCCTCCCGAATGCTGGGATTACAAGCGTGCACCACCACGCCTGGCTCTCTTAGTACTTTTTAAGTATACCAAGCAGGTGGTAGTATTATCTATTATCACTATACTGTACAATAGTGATGTTTCAGTATTAATTAAAACTTTTTAGTCTTAGAGCAAAATCTCCTCATCTCCCAACCCCTAGTAATCATCATTTTGCTTTTCACTTTTACAAACTCAACATATAAGTGAGATCATGTGGTATTTATCTTTCTATGGCTATAATGCAAAACCTGACCATACAACTTAGAGGAAGACTTATTTGCTCATGGTTTTCCTTGGCGAGTTTGGGGTTCAGTCCATGTGAGGATGAGAACCGTGGATCTCAGGGCATGGCATTGGGAAGTGGAGGGAGGGAGAGCACAAGGCTCTGCTCCTCCCATCATGCAGGCTGGAAGCAGGAGAAAGCAAGGGGAGGAGGAACCATATGTAATACCTTAGGCTGCAGCCCTGGGGACCCACCTACTCTAGCCACACCCTACCAGTCCAGGCCACCACCTGCTCAGATTATAGTTCTCATGAGTTAACTATAGCAACCTTGTACATTAATAGATGAGGGGGACATTTCATATCTAGCTATATCATTGCCCTTGGCATATTCCACCTAACATGATGTCCTCTAGATTGATCCATGTTGCAAATGATTAGATTCCCCTCTTTTTTTAAGGATAAATATTATTCCATTTTCTTTATCCATTCATCAGATGATAGACAATTTATTCAATTTCTTATCTTGGCCATTTTGAATAGTCCTGTGATAAACATGGGAGTACAGATATTTCTTTTACATACTGGTTTCATTCCCTTTGGATATATATCCAGTAGTGGGATTGTTGGATCATATGGTAGGTTTGTCTTTAATTTTTTAAACTTTTATTGGTGCATTATAGTCTCATATCATAATGTAGTTCATAGTTATACATGCACACAGTTCCAGGTGGGTTTTCCCTCCACTCCCTCCCCACTCCCCCTTTCCCCAAACAAGAGGTTGAGATTGGAATTGACATTCTCACATATGTTGGTGTTCATTAATTCTCCCTCTCCCCTTCCCCCACCTCCCCTAGACTACCTCCTTCATTCCACTAGGGGTTCTCCATTATCTAAATTTCTTCTTGTATCCTGATTACTCTCTAGCATCTGCATATGAGAGAAAATATATGATCCTTCACTTCCTATGACTGGCTAATCTCACTTAACATAATGTACTCCAGATCCATCCATTTTCCTGCAAAAAATAATTTTGTTCTTCTTTATTGCTAAATAGAATTCCATTGTGTGCACATTCCATAATTTTGTAATCTATTCATGGACACCTGGGTTGGTTCCATAATTTGGCTATTATGAATTGTGCTTCTATAAACATGGATAAGCATGGGTTACTTTAAAATTCTGATTTCAGTCCCCAACATATAGCTACAGGTAGAAACTTCCTTAATAAGACCCCCAAGGCTCAGGAAATTAAAACAAGAATTAATAAATGGGATGACATTAAACTAAAAGTTTCTGTTCATCCAAGGAAGCCATTAAGAGTCTACAGAGAGAGCCTACAGAATGGGAGAAGATCTTTGCCAACTATTTCTCTGATAGAAGACTAGTATTTAGAACATGCAAAATACTTAAAAGACAACACTAAAAAATTAAATCAAGAAATGAGTAGTTGAACTAAATAGAAATTTCACAAAAGAAGAAATACAAAGGTCCAATAAATATATGAAATGTTCAACATCATTATCCATCAGGGAGATGCAAATCAAAACTACACTGAGAATCCATCTAGCCCCAATCAGAATGACAATCATCAAGAAGTCAAACAACAATACATTCTGGTGAGAATGTGGGGAAATAGAAACTCTTCTACACTGTTGGTGGGATTGCAAATTAGTGTACCTGCAATGGAGATCAGTGTGGAGCTTCCTCAGAAAACAGGGAATGGATTCACCATATGACACCACTCCTGGATATCTTTAATTGTTTGAGGAACCTCCATACTGTTTTCCATAATGGTTGAACTAATTTACATTTCCACCAACAATATACAAGGGTTCTCTTTCACCATGTCTTTGTTTATATTTGATATTTGATATATTATAATAGCTATCCTAACAGGTGTGAGGTAGTATCTCACTGTGGTTTTGATTTGTATTTCCCTGATGATTAGTGATGTTGAGTATTTTTTCCACAGACTTCTTAGCCACTTGTATGTCTTCTTTGTGGAAGTATCTTTTCATGTCTTCTGTCTATTTTTTAAATTGAGTTTTTTGTTTTATTAGTATTGAGTTAGAGGACTTTCTTATATCTTTTGTATGTTAACCTTTTATAAGATGTGTGGTGTGCAAATATTTTCTCCCATTCTGTAGGCTTTCTTTACTCTTGATTACTCTTTTGCTGTGCAGAATTATTTTAGTTTGATGCAAGCTAATTTGTCTATTTTCACTGTTGTTACTTGTGCTTTTGGTGCCAAATCACTGGTTTATGATGAATGTCACAAAGCTTTTACTCTCTTTTCTTCTAGTAGTTTTACAGTTTTTGGCCTTACATTTAAGTCTTTAATTCATTTAGGGTTGATTTTTTTATATGGTGGAAGATGAAGGCTCAATTTCATTCTTCTGCATGTGGCTATCTAGTTTTTCCAAAACCATTTATTGAAGACTTTCTTTCCCTAGCATATATTCTTAACACTTTTTTAAAAGATCAATATACCATAAATGCATAAATGTTTTTGGGCTCTCTACTTTATTCTGATGGTTTGTTTAATGTTGTACTATAGTGGGTTTAAGTATTATTATTTTGTAGTAGTATATTTAATAGTAAGGAAATTTGGGGCCTTTAGCTTTGTTCTTCTCTCTCAAGATTGGCTTGGGTCTTCAGGGTCTTTTGTGGATTCATATGAATTCTGGGATTGTTTTTTCTATTATTTTTATTTTTATTTTTTTTTAGAATTGCCATTGGAAGTTTCATAGGGATTGCATTTAAATCTGTGGATTGCTTTGGGTAGTAACTATTTTTAACAATATTATTCTTCCCATGCATAAACATGGAGTATTTCCATTTACTTGTATTTGATTTAATTTATTTCATTGGTGTTTTGTAGTTTTCAATGTATAGGTCTTTTATATCCTTGATTCATTTTATCCCTAAGCATTTTGTCTTTGTGGATGCTATTGTAAGTGGGATTGTCTTACTGATTTCTCTTTTGGGTAGTTTATTGTTAGTGAATAGAACCCCCACTGAATTTTTTTTTTTTTCGGTACTGGAGATTGAACTCAGGGGCATTCTACCTCCGAACTATACCCCCAGCCCTATTTTTTATTCTTTTATTTTGAAACCAAGTCTCACTAAGTTGCAGAATGCCTCCCTAAGTAGCTGAGGCTGGCTGTGAACCCAGATCCTCCGGTCTCAGCCTCCCGAATGCTGGGATTACAAGCGTGCGCCACCATGCCCGGCCTCCCACTGAATTTTTTATGTTTATTTTATTTTATTTATTTATTTATTTTTTGCGTTACTGGGGATATAACTCAGGGGCATTCTACCTCCGAGCTATACCCCCAGCCCTATTTTTTTATTCTTTATTTTGAAACAGGGTCTCACTAAGTTGCGGATTACCTCACTAGGTAGCTGAGGCTGGCCACAAAACCGGATCCTCCGGTCTCAGGCTCCCAAATGCTGGGATTACAAGCGTGTGCCACCACGCCCAGCTTATGTTTATTTTTGTATCCTGACATTTTACTGACTTTGTTCTTCGGTTCTAACAATTTTTTGTTGCATTTTAGGATTTCCTGTATGTAAGATTTTGTCATAAGTTAACAGACACCATTTTACTATTTGAATGTCCTTTGTTTCTTTTTCTTGCCTATTGCTCTGGTTAGGACTCCCAGTGTTATGCTGAATAGAAGTGGTAAGAGTAGGAATCCTTGACTTGCTCCTGATCCATGAGGGAGAGCTTTCTGCTTTCCACTACTGAGTTTGATGCTACCTGTGGGATTGTCCTATCTGGCTTTTATTATGTTGAAGTACATTCCTTCCATCCCTGGTATTTTGGGAGTTTTTTTTTTTTTGTCATGAAGGATGCTTCATTCTTAGACTATAATGAGCACTGAGATATTTAGCAAATATAGAAACATAAAAAAGAGAGAAGTCCCTACTCCACAAAGAAGAAAAACAAAGCCAGAAACAAATAACCCCAGAGTAATTAGAACTAAATTTGAGGACAGGTGAAAACTTGAAACAAATGGTGGATCTAACTATAGAGCTCAGTGAAAAGGCCTCTGTGCCACACACTTAGGAAACTGCTTTCTTTGTAACCCATTCATCTGTTGATGGACACGTAGGTTGGTTTTTTTTTTTTTTTAAATTTTTTTATTGTAGTAATTCGTGCAATATAGCATACATCTTTGTTAAGTATGAGTTGTTAACAACATATTTGCACACAGTTCTCATTTGACCCTTTCCCCAATTCCCACCCCAATCCCCTCCCCTTCCCTCCCCCTCAGGTTCACTTCAGTGAGTGACCTTGATATGATTGTGTAATTACATCATGTGCTTTAGGGCGTCCCTCTGCCCCCTGCGTCCACTACAATTAAATCAACTTCATTGCTTATCGAGGATCTCTCCTTTTCATCTGGAGACCCTCCTATGGCACATCCCCTCCCTAGCATCCACATATTAGGGAGAACATATGCTTCTTAACTCTTTGTGACTGACTAATCTCACTTAACATAATGTTTTCCAGTTGCATCCATTTCCCTGCAAAGAACATGATTTTATTCTTCTTTATGGCTGAGTAAAATTC
>PVLC010043136.1:0-12660 GCA_004027655.1 Graphiurus murinus | reverse complement strand
CTGAAATCCTAAATTGAACAAACACTAAAATATTAACCTTTAAAGATGTTGTGTGTATAGCTATGCAGGAAGCTCATCTTTCAAAAGAAGTATGTCTTTCAGGTCCAAGTATACTGTTTTTGAGTCATGATGGTCTAAACTTGTGAGAACTAATTTCTCAACTATGAAAGTAGCTACTCTGTTCATATACCCCCCTGGCTCCCCAGGATTGTATCAAGACCTGAGTGATGCTGTTCCTGCCTCACTCTGAGCCTGCTGGGATCACGAAAAAGCAGCACCAGATAGGATGGTTTTAGCCACTGCTTCTTTTTAGCTGGAGATGCTAATTTGGGGATAAATGTGCTCTCATCCTGGACTCTTCAGGCCAAGCATCATCCTCAGCTCAGGTTATTTACCCCACAGTCCTGCCATTACCAACCCACCAATCGACTCTTCCCAATATCCAAGTCCTCAATATCTGAATTCATAAATGAAGTAATGAAACAGCAGAGTCATACAGAAAGTTCAATCTTTGTGTCACAGCGCTGGGTCTCTAATCAAGGGCAAGTTCTACTCTGTTTGCATGGTGGTGTGACTTTTGCCTTGTTTGTATCTCTTTCTGCAAATGAAAAGAAGAAAGAGAACTAAATAAACCCCTACCTATTCCTGTCATTCACCTACAAATTTTTTTAAAGCAAAACAAAAGGGTTTTGCCTTATTTTGAAGATTTGGAGGGTGCAGTTTCCCTCACCCTGAACAACTGTCTACTCTTCCCACATTAAAATTCCTGCATCCAGAATTGTGCTGGTGACCACCTTCACAAAGCACTACTTCAGAGGGCACAGGGTAAATCTTTACACACAACCTACTGCTAGTGCCAAAGTAGTAGCGATGTACCTTATCGGTGAGATACAGCCTAAGCTGCTGTAAGATAATCCAGATAAGATAGTCTGTTTCTCTCTTAGTGCTATAGTTTGAATGTGTCCCCCAAAGTTCATGTGTTGGGAATTTGATCCCCAGTGTGGTGGTCTTGGGAGGCGGGCCTGATGGGAACCTCTACTCCCATAAATGGATGAATGCCATTATAGGTTCATTAT
Organism: Graphiurus murinus; assembly: GCA_004027655.1. Classification (NCBI taxonomy): domain Eukaryota; kingdom Metazoa; phylum Chordata; class Mammalia; order Rodentia; family Gliridae; genus Graphiurus; species Graphiurus murinus. Next base: position 11,584 of record PVLC010043136.1, on the reverse strand, counting down.
TGCATGAGTGTGTTGATTATAAAAAGATGAGTCCAGCCCTTTAGTCTTTTCTCCCTCACCCTCTCTTGCCTTTCTGCCTTTTGCTGTGGGATGACACAGAGAGAAGACCCTCACCAGATACCAACCCCTTCCCAACCTCCAGAACCACACACCAAATAAATTTCTACTCATTGTGAATGATCCAGCCCGTGATATTCTGAAAAAGCGGCACCAAGGGAAGGAAGATGCTGGTAGGAGCCCAGAGATGGATGGTCCAAGCTGGGAGACTCTTCGTAGCAGCTGGCTTACACATTTGCTCCAGTCCGACTAACAGGGAAGAGACAGGAAACAGACATCTAGTGTGGCATCATTTCTACTCACCTCTTACTGGACCAATTAACCACTTGGCCACAAAAAGCTACAAAGTAGAATAGATAGATGCACATTCTAGTCTGCAGGTGGATGGGCATGTGACCAGTAACTAAACTGAAGGGTTCCAAAGGCAACCTGGGAGAATGAATATTGGGGACCAGGTAGCCATTCCTGTCCCATGAGGTATCTATGGCTGGCTGGCTCTGCTGGAAATACATCTTCATGCATTAAGGCCATATACTCTTGGAGTTATTTGAAGTATCAGCTAGATGTGCTCCTTAATTTTATTTTATCCTATATTGACAGTTGTCCCTGCTATTTTGTGCCCATTTCTACCACCCGAGCCAATCCCCACCACCACTTCTGGCTTCCTGAAGGATCCACCTGTAAGCTCGCAAATTAAGTCTCACTTGAAGCAGTTGAATTTGTATGCTGCCCATACACAGCATTTTCAGGTAATGGCCTTCTGCCTAGAGTATCAGCCATCTGTAATTCCCTGGTAATCTCTACGGACTATCATTTGATCTGTTTGACTCTGATTATCCATTTGGTGAATCAGGACCAAGGTGGAGGTGCCCCTTGGGCACGAGGCTGCACCCTCGATTGCAAGTTCTGGCTCTATCCTGCTTGTCTCGTCTTGCCTCGATTGGACCATGTGCCCTGCTCCCACAAGCTGAATTTTCCACTCCAGCTCTTGTGATGATATGGGTAAGAGGAAGGAGATGATACACAGGCATCTACTGACCCTGCCCAGTGCTCTGAAATGCTCTGAAAACACCTTTCCTTCTGACAGCTACATAACTGCCAGACCGCTATCATCAGGTACACGGTTGAAGAAACCTGGAGAGCTCAACCGTCTTAGGGGCTGAGTAAAATTCCATACACACACACACACACACACACACGCACACATACACACACTGGAATATTACACAATATGTACATATATATGTTGTATATATATCTCATATGTATATGATATATATGAATATACACTATATATATGTCACGTTTTCTTTATCTATTCATCTATGTGACAGACACCTAGGTTGGTTCCATAACTTGGCTATTGTGACTTGTGCTGCTATAAACATGGGTATGTATCTAAAACTATAGTATGCTGACTTTAATTCTTTTGTAAACATACCTAGGAGTGATTTAGAAATTGGCCCACCCTATGGCCCAATTTCCCTATGGTTCTTTTGAGGAACCTCCATACTGAATCTTACTATCATATACAATCATGACACACCAATAAAAATATAAATTTAAAAAATTTTAGGCATATGTTCAAATGATCTGTGTTAGTTTATTGGTCCAATGAATTAAAGATTTGCTATTTTATTTTTCACTGATAAAGGCACTAGGAAACCAAGAGACAAATTTATTTTTCTAAGATTTCACTGTTGTGGAGCTTGAAGTGAGCCATTCTTCATCATGTTGGCTATAACCTCAGAGTCCTTATTGTAGGACTCCATCTCCAAGGAATGATCACACATGTAAGCAAAGAGCTATGCAGAGAGTGGTGCATTCCGGCGTTGTTTATTGTAGCAGAACACTGGAAATCACCTAATGCTCCAACAAAGGAAAATCATTAGGAACACTGCTTGCCAGACTTCAGCCAGGGCTTCACAGCTTTTCTTCACTGACAATCAGCTTGCACTTACCTTTATTTAACACCTCTCTCTTTTTTATTTAATGAGCTTGTATCACTGCATTGTAGTCTCGTCTAGCCTCAAATGTAGTTTAGTGTGATACTTCTCTTTAAATTTACTTTGTTTGGTACCAGCAATTAAGCCCATGGGAATTCTACCTCTCATCCTCACCGTCCCTGTCCTTTTTGATTTTCAAATAAGATCTCACTAAGTTGCTGAGGCTGGTCTCGGACTGCAAACCTCCTGTCTCTCCTGTCTCAGCCTCTCAAGTACTGGTATTACAAGTGTGTGCCAATCATGGCCAGCTTCTTTAAATGCACTTTAAAACAATTGTCTCCATTTTTTTTTACTAAACCTCATTCTAAGAAATAATACCCACAACTTAACAGGAATATGTAGTAGTTATTTTACTCTGATATATATTAAAATAAACACTTTTTTTGTGGTACTGGGGATTGAACTCAGGGGCATTCTACCTCTGAGCTACACCCCAGCCCTATTTTTTGTTCTTTATTTTGAAACAGAGTCTCACTAAATTGTGGAGGGCCTCACTAAGTAGCTGAGGCTGGCCACAAACCCGTGATCCTCCTGTCTCAGCCTCCCAAGTACTGGGATTACAAGTGTGCACCACCACACCCAGCTTAAACATATAACTATTAAATAAAGGCACTTATCTACATGCTAGCTAAAATGAGCTTATATATATAGCTTATATAGCTTCAATGGCGCATATATCCCAGGTTAGATAACTTATGGAGAACGTGATATAGCTACACACAGTGAAATATTATCCAGCCATTAAAATAAATGGTTTTTTTGGGGGGGTGGGTGGGTGGTATGGGGTATGGGAAAATGTCTGTAATGATGTAAAGTGAGGTTTAAAAATCAGAATACAGCATGAACTAAACCATATAAAATATATGTATGGAAATATACAAAAATGAGAAGATTATCTCTAGGTGGTAACAATAATTGCTTGTTATTTTCTTCTGTATGCTTTTCTCTGTATTTGACAGCAATGGGTATGTGTACCTTGTAGCCGAGGGTAGAAAAGCCGAATTTTCAAGGCTTAGATAAGCATCTCTTTGATGAGTTTTCAAGAAAGTGAGGCTATTTCCCACAGGCACCCTTGATGCGGAGCCTGAGGACCAGGCGGTGGGTGAGCAAGGAAACCTCTCTGCTTTGTTTCTGTTCTTCCGAACTCTCTTGACTGCAAGTGGGATCAGATGGCCTCCCAGTGACTGAAGCGGGGAGAATGAAATAAGCCCCTCTGAGGACAAACAGATGTCCAATAAGATGCTGTGACTTTGATTGGCTTGTCCATAGCCGAGACCTCCCGGAGACACCTTAAAAGCCAGCCCTCCGGGTGTTTTCACAGGGTTCTCCATTTTTACAAATGGGACCTGCCTGGCCTTCTAAGACCTGCAGGAATCAGAAACAGATGAGAACTCCTGCCCTGTTCTCACACATGAGAACCACTGTCTCTCTCGAGTCTCACAGTGTCTTATGGAAGAAAAAAAAAAAAAAAAAAGAGGAAGAGTCAACCTGCTTTGGGGACAGATCAGCTTGACTGTTAAGGAGAGGATGATGCAAATGATGGTTTATATATAATATTCTTCAATTAATATTAACGACATGGAGCCAGTGCTGGTCACTGTAAGCAAGGAGAACAGAAATCTGTGTTTGGATAGACGACAGACCACCAGGGATGAGCCAGCCAGCCCCGGGGTGAGTCCTGGGAATTAAAAGATAAAGGACACAGAGTCCTAAGGTCCAGAGAACTCCCACCACAGCTGGGAGGCAGACAGTCAGTCATTTGATCTCTGGGATGCTTATCTAAGGAGGATGTGAACATTCAGGCTATGAGGGCAATTCTCGTTTTATAATCAGATTTCCTCCAGTGATACACACTTTTCCCATTCCTCCATAGATCCTTTTAGTCCAGTCCTTATTTAAGGATCAAAATTCCAAGCTTCATGTCCTAGCGGTTAGTATCTAGAGAGCTTGATCTAAATGGGGATCTTTGTAAGAAACAATGCAAGAAGTTTAACAAGGGATGCTTTTAATTTAGTTGCTTCAAGTCAGGAAAAATACCTAGAGTCCAATTGTCTTTACAGACAACTTAATGGAAGATAGTGGAATTTTTAAGTTTTTGTTTTCAAACAAGAATCAAAAAGTTGGAACATCAAAGGAGTCGCCTAGACTCGAGTTAGAGTTTTCTTTGTCAAAGCCTGGCTTTGGCTGCAGATTCGAGCTACGGAAGCTCATGACCCCTACTGCACCAAGCAGGAACTATATACAACCCCAAATACTCACACTTATGCCCTGAAACACAGTGAAAACTCACACAAACCCAGAGGGTCTTAAATTATCATCAGCCCTGGCAGCAAAAGCTTCTAGGTGCCTCGGTACTCTGTAGGTGTGAGGAAATGGCCCCGGACTATCCCTGTAGGTCAGCAAGCATCAACTCTGGGGAAATCTGGGTGCCTTCTAGGTACAAGGGATGCATGGGAGAGGGGTGGGGGTATTATCCTTCCTTTGGATTCTGCCCAATGCTGACCTTCCTCTCAACTAGCCTCAACAGACAACACTGGACTTAACTCCTGAAACTGCCCACCTGGACTCTGTCAAGGAGACTGAGTACTAACGCTCTCCTGTTTCACTCTGTTCTCTGCCAAGCGCACGGGATGCCTCCACCGGATCATAGCCTCAATTCTTTGACCCAGATCCAAGCACACACTTTCATATGAGCACTCTTCTAAGGCACATGAAAGAAGACTGTCACATCAAAGTAAGGCTTGCAGGTGGCCCAGACACAGCAGAGCGCCGTGTCCCGATGCTCCCAGGATTCAGCTGTGGCAGGCGTGTGATGACCACAGTCAGAACCCGATCCTGTCCCAGATCTTTTTGTTTTTTAAGAATATCAAACACCTCTCGATTCCTTTTACAACCTAGTAGTTCTTTCTGTATATAGTATTTGAAAGCTGTGCTGGAAAAGAGGGATCAAAGACAGTGAGGACCGGAGGAGTACTGAGAAAGGGCAGGCCTACCACCTTCACCCTCAAGGTGGGATGAGTCTGCCATCTTTAAACAGGAAAAAAAAATAGATTCAAGGTTCACACTCTGATTTTAATGCATTGTGTTCATGTGGACTCAGTGACTGACCCAAATCAGCCTGATCATCAAAACAACATAGTCTTTGAGTTTAAATAAAAATTAAATGCCTACTTTTTCACATGTCAGGGTGTGAAAATGAATAAATAGTATCAATCAATGGGATTTTTTAAAGCAAAAGTCTATGTGTGAAACTTTGCATAGGCTCTGGAAGAAGAAGGAGAAGGAGAAGAAGAAGAAGAAGAAGAAGAAGAAGAAGAGGAGGAGGAGGAGGAGGAGGAGGAGGAGGAGGAGGAGGAGGAGGAGGAGGAAGAAAAAGAAAGATTTCTGGTGAGGGGGATCTTTACTGTTCCCCCCACCCGGTATTCCCTTGTCTCTCTTAGTACCAGAACTCCCTGAGGTTTCGTTAATGTGAAAGGACAAAATTACAACAATTTAGTTTAATGATCTTAATTGGCTTTACTTAAAATTTTTGAACAAATCAGTACTTCATACCATAAAATAGAATAAGTATTCCAATGAGCTGAGAAGACTGTGGATTTTATAGACAGAGAGAGACTAAAAAAAAAACAGAAACAAGCAAACAATAAAACCCCCAAAACAGATTGGTCATTTCAAAGTTACTTTCCTTGTAAGGCTGGAACAGGAAGACAGAACAATAGAAAAATAACTGCTTGGTTAGCATCCAGTTGCCTTTTTGTGTAAGGATTAAGGTAGAGAGAACTCATTATTCTGCCAATTGACACTGACCTGTTTGAGAAATTCAGTTGTTGTTTCTGTAATCCTAATTTCTTGGAAGGTCAGGTAAAGTGCTTGGTTTCAGTGTGGTGAACAGAACTTCAGTGTGGAGGGTTCCATTTTTGATTTTTAGCCTGGTCTATTGGGCTCAGTACAAGAGCTTAGTCCAAAACAATGGCTTCTTGACATTTATATTTAATACTGGATACATGGCCCCCATGTAAAAAAAAATACATTTTCCAATCTCCTTTTCAATTAGATATGACCATGTGAGCAAGTTAAGGGCAATGGATGAAGCACAGACAGAAGTGGAATGCCAAATGGTGGGCAGACTCCTGGGTGAAGAAGCTCCTTTCTGTGGATTCTCTCCTTGCTCCTTTGTTGGGTAGGAGTGACAACGAGTGGCACTATCCTGGAGGTCACACTTTAAGAGTGACAGAGCCATTGTACAACCCTAGACCACTCACCCCTAGACTGTGACCCTCAGACAGAAAGGAACTTTCTCTTAGTCTACTCTCTCTGGAGTCTTTCCCTATCAGCCACTTGAGTTATAACCTAATTAATTAAGAGGCACGATTTCATAATGGCCATACTCGTGTGGGAGGAAGGGATGGGGAGGCAGTGAGGAGCAAGTGATTTGGGCAGGCAGGAAAGATGAGTGGCATAAGCTCAACAACATGGAAAGAGCAGCCGCCCAGCTTAGCCCTGGAGGATAAGTAGGACTGGAGGAGGAAGGCGAAGAGGAGGCAGGCTCCTGGGCTCTTCTGAGGGGGCTGGCAAGGGGGGAGCCATAAAGGTGCAGAGCGTGGGCCCAGAGCGAGCACAGTATCAGTACGTGGTGGACACTCGGAAGTGGAGTGAGACTGTGTAGGGCCCCGGGTCCATCTCTGCCCTCAGGACTTCATCCTACGGCAACTCCAAAACGGTGGGCAGCTCACTCTGTTTTCTATTGTTCTACCAGAAAACCCGAGATTGGGCCATTTCTAAAGAAGAAAATGCTGTGCTGCTGGCCCTGAAGATGGAGAAAGGGGCCAGGAGCCACAGAATGCATCCAGCCTCTAGAGGCGGGACAAGGCAAGGAGGCAGATTCATCCCCCAGAACCTCCAGAAAGAACACAGCCCTGTCAACTCCTAGACTTTTAAAAAGCAGCTGCACATGATCAAAACATGTTAGTTATATGTATTTATGAAAATGCCCCAGTGAAACCCATTTATTTGTACAATTAATGTGTTAATAATTACAATAATAAAAATAGAAAAAAGCAGCCATAACTAAGATTCTGCTTGCTTTTATTCCACCTCTCCATTCTATTGGTAGGAATAAACTAAAATTCTCCCACATGGCTAAAAAAAAAATCAAGGCTAGCATTCTGGGGGTTCGTCTATATGGAAATCCACAGGCCAATGTAAGGGTAAGGAGTGTGGGTGGCACCCAGAAATGAGATGCCTATGAAAAAGATAGCTACTTAAATCCTTTAATTCAATATGGGTTAATTTGAGGATTAACTCAACACAACTGGAATTTTTCACCACTCCCTTTAAAAATAATTTCATTTTAACAAGTTTTTAGCCCTTGAATGCTTCATAGGTGTCTTGAAAGGGATTTGCCTGGGTTCACTATTTGTGCTTTAGACAGATGTTAACACACCTATCATTTTAGCAAACAAACCCACATACCCCTGCTCTCAAATCTCTCTTAGAGGTAAATTCCAAGACAGGGAGGCAAACACATTTCTCTCCAATGGGGCATCTGTGGATCTGCCTTTACTACCTCTGTGGGTGTAAAGTCCTTGGGGAGCCTTCAGGATGAAAGGCAGGTAAAAACACGCTTGAGCTGCCGCCCCAGAGTCAAGTGTTTACCTGCTGAAGCCCAACAAATTCAGGCCCATGCACTTGCCCTGTGCCTCCTAATGGGGTCTTAGTAGATTCCCAGGATTCCCAGCTGCCACTCACCCTCAGTCCAAAATGGACAGCATCATCATATAGAATGCAGGCCCCAAACCTGAGCCATTGCCCAGATAGATCCTGTCATTCTATGGTTGCAGAAGTGGGGACTGGAAAACCAAAGGGCTTGGCTAAAGGATACCAAGTAATAGTTGTGTCCTTTTGTTGGCTTTGCCAAAGCTCAAGGTATTGAGCATGTCAGAAGAACTGAGACAGGAGGTGAGAGGAGATCCTCTCCAAAGAAGACAGGGACATGCTACAATGCCCCCCACCCCCACTAGTGTCTATCACCTGCCAATTTTGTCTGATTTAAAAATACAGAGGACTCAAATCTTCATAGCCTCTCCGCTATGGAACATGTACATAGGTTTCAGGGCACGACAGTAAATGGAATTAAAGCCAGAGCACACACACATACTTCCAAACAATAAGAATTCCGATTTCTATCTTCTTTTGGATCTCATTCCACATTTGTTGAATCGTTTCTATTTTTTAAAGGCTATTGCAGTTGAAAGCTTTAAAAAAATCAATCAGAGGCCATCCTCGGTTTGGCCTCACATGAAGTGTGGATTAAACAGCCATATTGTATTCATTCCAATTTTAGAGCTGTTTTATCTTATTTTGCTTTTATGCATCCTTTTATAACTTAGTTTTGAAAGTTATGCACTTATAGAACTAGTTTTTTCCCCCAACTTGTGTTAAATAGCTAGCAGCTGAACAAGAATGAAAATGCATAATTAATTACAAATTCTCCTCCAAATATGGGAATAAAAAATGAAATGCTTCCATGATTCATGATCACTGATAGGTCTTCTAGGACAACTGGGACTTGAAACACAACATAGTAAATTCACCATCACCTGACAAAAGCAAGACAGGTCTAGATGGCACAGTCAGATGACTTGATGTAACCCATGTGGCAGGTGTAGATGTTATTACCATTATTGCTTTGTCTTCTGCACTATATACCCTTTTTATTAAAAAAAAAATATTTTTTGTCAATTGCCAGCTCTCCTCTGGCATCTGCAGGGAATTTGTTCCAGAAACCCTCACGGATACCAAACTCCACGGAAGCTCAAGTCCACCATATAAAATGGCTTAGTATTTGCGCATAACTTACACAACCCTCCCATATACTTTAGATCTCTCTAGATTACTTATAATAACTTATACAATTTCAGTGCTAAGTAAATAGTTGCCGTGTTATATTGTTTAGGGAATAATAACAAGAAAAAAGGTATGCGTATGTCAGTACAGATGTATTTTTTAATTACGTTTGATCTGTGGTTGTTTGAATCTATGGATATGGAACTTGATGTGGAGTGATTTTATAGAAATTTCTGAAAAGAATTCTACATGCAGCTCAACATCCAGGGACAGGGTGACTTGGGTGACTTATATTCAAGATAAAAGCGACCAACACCTTCCCCATAGCCTTTGTCCCCAGAGACTTGGCCCCTCACAGTCTGAGTTTCCCCACTGTTCACCAGACACAGCTCATTTTCTCCCTTCTTAATCTCTCCTCAATACATCTGGAAAGCCTGTTCTCCCAAGTAAACCTGGTCTGACTTAGGAATCTTGACATTCCATTCAAAGGAAAGAGCATATTGTTGAAAACGAGCTGCAGAAAGACAGACAGACACAATATAATTCAGCTGCCCCAAGACCATGGGAGACCAGGGCACCATTGTGAGAAATGTGGTCCTTTGAAATTACTTCTTGACCTCCTAGAAGATACAGATAGCACGTCTACACCAATACCTCGCTGATACTGCGACTTGCTGAGCTTGCCTGGTGTTTATTCAACACTCCCTGCTGTGATCCAACACCTGACACACAGGCAAAACCGAGAACCACAACTTAGAGGAAGGAAGATTGATTTATTTACTATTCTGGAGATTTCAGTCCGTGTTAAACCTGCCTCTGCTGGGGCTGCAAGTCCTCAGGGCGTGATGGCAGGGAGCAGAGAGAAGAAAACTCCTTGTCAGCTACAAGGGAGAGAAAATAACCGGAAGCTTCGGCAGCCTGCCTGGGAAACACAAGCTCAGGCCACACCCCCAGGGACCCCTGTCCAGCAACCACGCCCGGCCCCCAACATGGCTGCCCTGGCTACTGCATGAGGCCGGGGACCTTCTAAATCCAAACCTTAACATCCTTTTTATTTCAAGGTGTGGTGAAGAATGTCCAAAGCATGGTTTCAAACAGGTGAGTGTCTGGCTGATGGAGAGACCGAAGAGGAAGAGATGCACGAGGCCTCCTCGGCTCCCACCTGTAGCAATCTTGCACAGTAATGCAGCCTGATTCTCAGCAGCGCTCCTTAGTGATCCCGAGGGCGCCCGGAGTGCGGGACTTAGCGCTGAGTATTAAGATTCCCAGGGGGTGTTTCCTCCAGAAGGGAGCAGGGGATGGCTTCAGCGTGCTTAACCCTCTGGCACAGAGTCACCTCGGAATCCTCGCTCAGGCCTTGGAGGCAGGACATGAAGGAGCCGCCCCAGGCTTTGTCTGTCAGCCCCTGAAGCTCGCAGACAGCTCAGAGGGCAGGCGCAGACGCCAAGCTGCCACAAGGAACAGCTAGGGTCCCAGCCACCCAGGAAGCCTTCAGAGACAATGAGGGCCCCTGACCTGGGAGTTCTGGAATCTTCTGGAAGAAGGCAGTTGGCTTAGCCAAAGTCTATGGAGTCAACTTTGTCAGGACAGAAGAGAGTCTGAGAGGGAATCTGAATTTCGATATTTGAGAGACAAGTGAGTCTTACATCCAGGTCTGGATGTAAGCGTCTCTGGTAGGACTTCAAAGGACAGCTATGTTTAATTTCTGGGTGACCAACTCTGTCAAGTGACATCTCTGAGTGGCCTCAAGAGTCTCCTCCCTCCCCCCAAAGTCCTCTCCTGTGCTGTCAGTACTCTATCTATCATCTGTCTCCCCCTTCTGTCACTTTCTCTCCCCACCTCCCTTTTTCTGTCTCTCCCCTCTCTTTCTCATCTTCTCCCTCCTTTTTTCTCTCTCTCACTGTCTCCCTCTCTTTCCTCTTCATGTTGTCTCCCCTCCCCCACCCTGCTTCTTAGTTAATGTTCTCAGTTAATTGACGTGTTGGCCTCTCCGATTGGCATGACTCAACAACCCTTTCTGGGGCTCACATGACAGGTCCTGTGTGTTAGTCACAGCGCACCACGAGTGCCCCAGAGGACCAGAGACCACAGATGGGATCATTCCCGGCTCTGACACGCAAGACACAGCCCTCAGCACTAAGTAAACTCGGGAAAGGTCCACGGCGCGTAGTCTCCTGTGTATGACACTGCAGCCTCCGGGCCAGAATAATTACACACCGAATTTTTACTTTGGTTTATGCTTAGAATTTTCAAGCAGACTAAATTCTTGATTTAAGAAAGCCCATTTTCAGGGTTAACATTACATTTAGACTTATGAGATGGGTGAGTGTATCTTTGTGTGTGTGTGTGTGTGTGTGTGTGTACATGTATCAATGTGTGTGTGCATGTGTATGTATGTGCATATATGCAGGAACTAGGGGCCTAGGGGAGCTACTTGGTCGCTACAGTATGCTCAACTCAACCTCCAATATCCATCTGCTTTGACAATCAAAGGCTCATCATTTGCACTTAAAAATTAACAGCAAGTAAGGTTATAGGGCAGGAAACCAGGAGTGCCTGTTTCTCACTAAAATACAAATATCCTTGTCTGTTTGATCACATGATTCTTTCTTAGAATAAATTCGTCCCATTGATCTTTCCCTGAGGTTTGGTTTTGCCTGGAATATCAACTGTCC
>PVLC010043135.1:0-12669 GCA_004027655.1 Graphiurus murinus | reverse complement strand
AGCATGTAGCACTACTAACTCCTCTGTCCTTGAGTTCTCTTCTCCCTTGGTTTATCTGTCTTTTTCCTTCTGACTTCTCTGTATCCTTGTGGACCTATCTCATTTGTTTGCTTTAGGTTTTGGTTTTGTTTTTCCCCCTCAAAATTGGTATGTCTTAAAGTTTCAGTTCTTGACTCTCTTTCCTCTTGAAGAACTTTCTTGACTTGACTTCTAGGCCATACCACATTCTCTTTGTTCTCCTCTTCCCATACTGGCCTCTTCTGAGCCTACTGTCCCCTATTCTCCAAGTTTGCCATGTCCTAGGGCTCAGTTTTGAGTTTTCTTCTTTTTTTCTACTTGTGCCACTTTTATTTTCCTTTCCTGCCGAACTTCTTGAATGAAGTTGCCTCCAGCCACTGTCTGCATCTCTCCAACATCCTCTCAACACCTCAACTCAGTACAATCTGGTTTATCTTCCTCAAGTACCAGCAAAAATGCATTCTCTGCTTTAACCCAGCAGCCACATTTTAGTCCTTATCTTACTCAGTGAAGACTGTACCGCCATACCTCCGCCCGCATCCTTCCTTCATCCCTTGGGCCGCCTTCTCACAGTCTTTATGGAGTTTCAGTTTATGGGCTCCTGGATCTATTCTCATCTCCCAAATGTGTTCTTGGAACTTACAAGTGTGTCTCTTCTCATCGCTCCACATTGATTTCTAAAAGATTCCACCTACTGTTCTGGCTTTGAAAACCATCTCTATGCCCAGGGTTTTCAGGTCCACTTCTCAAATATAGCTCCATCTCCTGAACTTCAGAGGTGTGTAACCACCAAAAGTGCCAACAGCTCAGTGTGGCTCAAACATAAACTCATAGAAAAAATAAATCAGACTGTTCTTCCTCCTGTCATTCTTCCCTTGGTGAATGGGACCACTAGTGCCTGAGTTGCTCAAGTGTGAACCCTGTGACTGAGGTTCAGGGGTCACTCCTTTCCTCTTGAGGCATTTTCGATTTCCAGGCCATATCACATTCTTCTGGCTTTCCTCATCCCATACCAGCCTCTCCCCAGTTTACTGTCCCCTATTCTCAAATATTGCCATGCCCTGGGGGCTCTGTTTTGAGTTTTCTTCTCTTTTGTACTTGCACTCTCTCCACTGTGATCAATTTTGAGTTTTCTTCTCTTTTCTAGTCCATTGTGATCTTGCCATGACCTTCAGCATGATCTATATGAAAATGACATCCAAGTGTATAATTATGGCTCCCACTTTTCTGTTGAACTTCAGACACATAGCCAGCCACCCACACCAGGCTCTGCTAGAAGCTCAAAATACATGACCACAGCAGGACCCTTTGCTTTTCTGCTGTACACATTGTCTTCCCAGATTTCTTTATTTCACGGTATGGCACCACCATTTGTCTAGTGCCTCAGGCCAATAATTAAGAAAATCATTCTGGAACCTTCTTTTGCTTTCCAATCCCACCCACCCCCCAACATGCACCTCTCATACAATATTCTGTCAAAATCTTAAAATCCTGTTAGCTTTATCTTGTAAATAGGTTCAACCACCTCTAGACATCAAATAGCACCTGGCTTCAAGTCCCTGTCATCTCTCAGTAAGTGGCTTCCCAACTGTTAAACCACGTCCACGCTTACTCCTTCAGTCAGTCCTCCACAAGCAAGCCTGCTTTAAAAACACAAACTAGGTCACACCAACTCGCCACTCTATCCAGTCTAATGATTTTCCTAAGCAGAATCCAAACTCCTTTCCTGGACTTAAACAACTTCCTTATATAACTGCTCCTTAACTGTCTCTTTAGTTTAATTTCTTACTGCTAGTGACTTCCTTTGCTCTTTCCATTTCTTAAACATGCCAGGCTCAAGCTCTTTATTCTTCTACTCTCATCCCCATATCTTTACATATTTTATTCCTTGAATTCTAGTGAGAGAGATAGACAATTAAAATTAAGTATCCTTTAGAAAGGAAGCTTCATGAGGACAGGAACAGTTTTTTCCATTTTCTATGTTTAGTGCCCATAGAAAAGTATATATAATATATGCTCAATAAATATTTGCTGAGCACATGAATGAATAAATCATGGTTTGATCCTTCTTCATCCATATATCAAATGAGTCTTATCTTTTTAGCAACTTAAACATCTTTATAATTTCTTTATTTGTCCCATCCTTTCTGTTCCTTCAAGATCAGGCACTGCAAGTGACCTTTCTAGACTGTATGTACACACACACACACACACACACACACACACACACATATATATTTATCATCATGTTATTCCCACACTAGAAACTCTCATAATTAAGTTCAAACTTCCTGATGTGGCTTATAAGCTCCCTTGTGATTCGTGCCCAGACACTCTTCAGCCTCTTCTACGACCATTTCCTCCTCCTAGCTCCATGCTGTCAGTTGTAGGAGAGGTAAGTTATAAAGCCTGTTGTACATTATGTCTATAGTTAGCAACATTCTATTGTGCACTTAAAATTTTGTCAAGATGGGAAAGCTCATGCTTGGTGTTCTCATCATGATAAAGAGATTGAATAATAAAAACAATGACAAAACAACAATGACTTATGCTGAAGCATTTTTAGTTCCTTAACATGCTATTGTCTTTCTGGAATTTCCTTTGTACATTCTCTTTCCCCTACCTGGAGTTCTTATGTTCTGTCCTTTGCCATCTCTTTCATGGCCCACTCAGTCTTCTCTTTTAGGGTTCAGTTTAGACTATACGTCCTCTAGGAAGCCCTCTTTGGCCCCCTAAGTCCAGAAAAGGTGCCCCCTGAAGGGCTCACATCATTCTCTGGGATTTGTGCTTATCATGATTACACACGATTACCTTCCATAGGACAGAAATTTTTCTTTCTTGTACTCAGGTTTATCTCCTGCAGCTAAAATGATGCCCAGTGCATAGTAGGGCCCTTATAAGCATTTCATCAATCCATTCAAAATATTTATGAAGCACCTACTATGTGCAAAAACTATTCTAGAAAATACAGAATCCAAGTGATGAAGAAAAAATCTTGCCCTTATGAAGTTTTTAATCATAAGTAGAAAAAGACAGACAACTGAGTAAATTATATACTATGTCAATGGTGATAAGGACTATGGAGAAAAGAAAACAGGGGAAAGGGGAGGGATTATGTGGAGATTATGATTTTAAATGGGGTGGTCAGGGGAGAACTCACTGAAATGGTAGTTATCTGAGTTAGGTGCCTGTTGCATTGCCTGGTAGATGGGAGATGCTGAATGAATCAGTAACAAATGGAGCAGTGAATAATTTCTAGTTTTCTCAGCACTTGGGGAGATTTGCTGTCATTGAGAAAACTGGAACTGAATAAAGTTGTCTCCATTGAGTTGATTTCTGCTGCCAGGAACGAACTAAAGGTGAGCTCCCAGTGCAATCCCCAGTTCCTGTCATCACTTGCTGCCCCCCATGGGGGCAGAGCTCCTAATCTACTCACAAAGCTCCTCCTACCTAATGGCCCTGGAAGATGCCCAGTCATGCTCTGTCTCCCTGTTCAAGAGCTCTTGAGTTAGAAATGGCTGCAACTCAGAAATTATAAACAGGAGAGAAGAAAGAAGGAGGACAAAAATAATCCTTTCCATCTTCTTAGATTCTGATGTATCTATGAAAACTCATTATCTGAGTCTTAAAAAGTCTGAGCAGCTTTGATACCATATCCTTCATTCTTCAGTTTTTTACTGATTTATGAACAAGCACATCTCCTTGAATGCTTTGCCAATGGACGCAGGCCACAAGCATTTTTTTTTTTTCATCTTCTTTTTTTAAGCAAATATCTCTCTCCTACTTTAACCATTTGTTACAGGGGAATGCTGCGGAGTGATCACCTCAGAGTGAGTGCTTCTGCTAATAGATGTTCGGCCTACATGTGTTTCAAAGAGTGTCTGTGCATGGCAGACAGTCCTCCAAGGAGCCCACCAAGGCAGTGATGGGGAGTCAGTATCTTTATAACCAGAAACAATGGAAAGATAAGCATGGCTGGGCAAGGTAAACTTTCTCTTCATCTATGTTTTGAGGTACAAGGCCCTCAAAAGGTCAGGTGCTTCCAGATCTGCCTGGTGAGTGGTATCGTAGTTCATTGAGGGTATAACAAACACTATACACTGGGTGGCTTACAAACAACAGAAATGTCTTTCTCATAGTTCTGAGGCTAGAAGTCTAAGATCAAGGGGCAGATTTGCTGTCTGTTGAGATCCTACTTCTTGGTTTGGAGATAGCCGTCTTTCAGCAATAAGCATTAGTGAAAGGAGTAAGGAAGGTAATGGGGTCCCTTTTAATTAGAAGATATAAACAAAAGTTTCCATTCATAAAAACTTTATGAAGCTTCATTACCTTTCCAAAACCTCATCCCCAAATACCAACACATTGTGGGGTGAAGATTTCAACATATGAATGGTGATGGGGCACAAATATCCAGTCAATATCAGATACAGAGGAATCAAATATCTCCAACTGTATTAATTCTCTATTGTTGCTGTAATGATGACCACACATTTAATGTCTTAAGATATCACATACTTATCTTAGGGTTCTGGAGGTCCTAAAACCAAGCTGTTGCCAGGGACTGTGTTTTTTGTGCTGAGGGCTAGGGGAGAGATTCCCTCTCCTGACCTTTGTTAGCTCTCAGAGGCTGCCTGCATTCTTTGGTTCATCATCACCACTTCCTCTACCTTCAAAGACAGCAGGAGAGCATCTTTAAGTCTCTCTCTGACCTCTAACCTGCACTTCCACTGTCACATTTCCTACCCTGACTCTTGTCACTGTCTTCAAAGGATCTTTGTGATTACACTGGGGTCACCAGAGATAATTTAGGATAATCCCACTATCTCAGCATCATTAATTTAATCATATCTGCAGAGCCTCTTTTGCCATTTAAAGTAGCACATTTGCATATTGCAGGGATTAGAACATTGACATCTTTGGAGGACCATTATTCTGCCCACAACTCCAGCCATGTCCATGCATAATCAAAGGGATGCCTTAAAAATAATGAAAGTTTCTTTTCTCAAGGAAAGAAGAAAATTGCCATTTATTGAGCAGGATGTGCAGGTGTTTACATATCTAATCTTCTGTAATGCACTGAAATTCATTCATCCGAACACCGTTGTCATTCAAGATAGTCACTCTGGAAGGTCATGGCTGTATTTTAATGAAGTTCTCATCACTCAGAACCATTTTGAACTCTTTGAAATTGCCTTCTGAACACTCATTAATGCAAGCAAATTGCTTATTCTTTGAGGTTAGGTTTTATTATTTGGAAAGAACCAAATGCTGGATTAAGCTAGATAATACTTTCTGGATCAAAAAAAGAAAAAGAAAAAAAAAAGAGAGAGAGAGAGGCAGAGAGGAAGGGAGACAGAGAGAATAGATCGTAAACTTACTTGATTTAAAATTGGCTGTGAAGGAAATTTCAAAAGAGAAAGTCTAAACTATTAGAATAAATGTATAATATTAAGAGATAAGCACAACTGAAGTATAATATGCATTTGGATGCATTAATTTTGCTATGTTTATTAAATTTATTTCTATGTAACATAAAAATATTGTTATTCAAGGACATTTTAGCTAAAAAGTAAAGAGAATTCTTATATAGAAATATTTCTAGTGAAATCCTTTGGAAATTGCTTATTTCTTAATTTGTATGTTGCATTGCCTAATTATGGGAATCATTTGTTACACACTAAATCTTTTCAAATCCATTATCTTTTCATCTTGTGTCCTCCAATTAAAACTTTTATAGGATATAGTATTGTTTGTTTTAAAATGAACCCAAACTAGATTAACTAGATTTCAAAATCCTCAGAGCTTTGATTCAACACCAAAAATCTTTGACTTCCCTCTTCATCTCCTCAATACTCTTTAATGTTTTCAAGAACCATTGTACAGCTATTACCTGTAGAAAATCATGAGGAATTTCAATGATATAATTTATAGATTTTTTTCTTGGAAAAAGGCAGGGAGGATGATTTGGAATAAAAACATAATTCTTAATTTCTACAAAAGATTTTGTATTTATAAAAAAAATCACTTAAAGGACAAATGAGCATGTTCAGCCAATGAGTACACATTAATTGGCAAGATATTAAAATGTGACTAACTAGAATATTTTGAGTTCCTTATTTAACTAAAATTAGCTTTTAGTCAAGGCTTGTAATTCATGTTTCCAAAGTAAAGAAAAATTTGAGTTTAAAATTTTTATTTATTTTGCCTTTAGTAAACTGAGTTTTTGAACACTATGCTTTCTCCTTCTGTCTCTGTGTTTTCTCTGTCTCTCTCTTTCTCTCTCTCTCTTACACACACACACACACACACACACACACACACACACACACACACACACTGCTCAATTGCATATACCCCTAGAGGAACTTACTAAATTTATGTGCATAAAGCATTGATTAAGGCTGTTCATTTGTATCTTTGTCCATTCCTAATCACCTGAATTGTGTTCTGCTGGGGGCCTCCATGTTTGAAGGTCTAATGCAAGCAAAGGTTACAGATTAATCTGTATAAAGGTGGTTTGGGTAAATCTAAGCCTGGGTCTCCTGTGTCTTCCTGTTTGCCCTATACACCTTTATCTATCAGCCTTGCCAGTGTAGGTGATTTGGCCACTACCTCTGAGAATCTATATGTGAAACTTTGTGGTGTAATACTGAGCTATGGGATTGTTGCATTTTCTTTTTTTTTTTTTTTTTTTTTTTGCGGTACTGGGGATTGAACTCAGGGGCATTCTACCTCCTAGCTATACCCCCAGCCCTATTTTTTATTCTTTATTTTGAAACAGGGTCTCACTAAGTTGCGGAGTGCCTCACTAGGTAGCTAAGGCTGGCCGTGAACCCGGATCCTCCGGTCTCAGCCTCCCAAATGCTGGTATTACAAGCATGCGCCACCACGCCCGGCGGATTGTTGCATTTTCTATAAATTCAGTATATGGAAAGAATGCCTAAGGAAACAGTTATAAGCCATTATTCATAGGACAAAATTGTTTTTCTATTTTTAATAAATACTCTGGTATGGTGCCTAGTATGTTTATGTATTTGAAAATATAATTTCAGGAGCATGTTCACTGCAGTCAAGGCACAGGAGAAAATTTTCTTGATTCTATATGTCAAGGAATGATGATCCAGAGCTTTAAGGTTATTTAGCCTCTGGTACTATGAAACTACAGTTCAAATTGGATATTACCATACTTGCTTGTGCAATTCCCTGTGATATTTTTGCTTCAAAATAGAGTAGATTAGAAGAATTTTGTTCATCCCTGGGAGCAACCTCATTAATCTTTACGAGATTTCACTTCTATTGACTGGCAGATGGTCTCACCTGAGCTAACACAGTAATCGATCAGTGGCAAAGCTAATTGGAATGTGGGCTTCCTAACCTTCTCCTGTGTCTCCACCAAGTTCTTTCATCTGGATCATGTTGCATGCCAATGTGAAATGTATCACTTCTCTTAAATTTGCAGTCCAAAAGGGAGTGAATGAAAGGATGAACTGGTTAGGCAGAATGTACCTTCTGTACTTTTGTTTTGTTTTGTTTTTTAATTGGATGAATGGAAGGAACACACAAAGTGGAAGATGTCTACTTAAAGGGAACTGGCATTTACTGAGCATCTACTTCATGCTAGAGGCATTGCCAAGGTGTGAGTGTCCCATCCTGGCCAACTGACTGTCATGTGGATCTCAGGCAAGCCTGGGAGTATGGGCAGAGCTGTGGGGCTACTGTTGAGAGGTCTGTTAGCAGGAAAAAAACAGAAGAATTTCTGTGGAGAGTGAGTGAGAGCCAGCATTAAGAGCAGGATAAGAACAATAGGAGGTAGGAGAAGAACAATAGAGCCTATTATTTGTGGTTGCATTATTTTAGCCTTAGGGCTGGTGGAGAAACATGGATGTCAAATGCAATATTATCTGTACATATCATGATCACATCAGAAGGAAGGATTTTTCTTCTCAATTATAGGTAGGAAAACTGCTGCTCAGAGAGGGAGAAAACAAACATGTAAGGGCATCTCCCTTTTTATGACCTGTCTATGTGCGTCACTGGAGCTGAAAATCACTAGTGGCCTGCTTTATTGTCAGATTCATGTTGGCAATAAAAGCTAGGTTTACAGATCCCGCTCAAATGTCACCTCCAGAGTCCTCCCTGTCATGCGCAGTCACTCCTCCTTAGACTTCCAGGACATCTTGTGTACAGCTCCATTTCACTTCATTCCATGCTGTATTGTGATCTGCTTATAGATCACTCTTCCAGCGAAATGCAAATAAGATTTTGGAAATTTAATTTCCTCCTTAAACAGTCTATTATTCTGCCATTTACCTGCAAAACTTCTATGAAGAAAAAGAGATCCAGGTTCTTCAAAGAGCAGAGAGGTCACTGGTCAGCTTTAAAACACCAAGCTGACTTTCTTTGGCAAGAAAGTATCTAGAAAATCAGGTTCCTGGAGCGAGAAGAGATTTGGATCCTGCAATTCACCCTGAAACATATCAAGAACCGACATTGCCAACTACATGAGAGAAAGAGTTTCTTCCAGAACATGGAAGGCTGCCACTGCCTCCATGGAGACTGAGCCAGGAGACCTGGCGTCCCTGGAAGGAGGAGGATGGCAGATAAGGAAGCCCTTGCCAGAGAGAAAAGTGAGGGAAGCGCTTGTTCCTCCCACTCATAGACTGCAGGACACGCAAAGGAAAGTGACAGAGGAGAAGCAAGCTCTGAGTCCTCTGGGACTCAGAGCAGAGGAAGGATGCTAGATAGTTTGAAGGGGAAGCAAATTGTTGGTTTCTTTTGGTTTCTAGCACCACATGAAGCCAAAGGGGCCACATCAGAGAAAAGCAGAAGTGAAACGTGGTTAGTAAGGCACGAATCCTCAGCTCCTTTGTGGGCAGAAGAGGTTCAGATGTCCAAGTCCTCTGCAAATATGGATGGGCCAGCTCACCTGGGGTGGGCAGGAGGCTACACGTGTCACTAAGGCTGGAGACCAAATACATTTACAGCCAGACATCTGGAGGTCAACAACATCAATGAGAACCCAGGATGGTGGTGCTGGAGTCAGTCAGGAGAGAAAGACAATTGCTGGGGGTGGAGGGCTGGGCAGAGGCCAGCAGGATGCCAGGCTTATAGCCAAGCCACAGCAAGCTTGCTCAACCACCAGCCAGTCATCCCACGAGGGACATCAGCTACAGTTCCCACAGACCCCCAGAGACCCTCAAGCTATCTCAGAAATGAGTATGGAGGGTGGGAGGTCTGAGAGGGCTGAGCAATTGAACTAGGCAAAGAGAGTTTTTAAACGGGAGGAGGTGACACAGTATTAGAGTGAATCAATCTTCTCTCCATCCATTGTGACTCAGCCAACTGGATAGTATCTGGGGGAAGGTTCCCTATGCAGATTAGATCAATTATGGGATGTAAGGAAGGTGTAGTTGCTTTGGACATCTGAGCACACCCCAAATGAATCTGCACTCAAGTTATGCCTACCACACTTGAGCTTCTTGTGAGTTAGGTTGGTCCCCCCACACTACACACACACACACACACACACACTGGCACTTCCCTAGGGTACAGAATATTTAAACTGTGTTTAGTGTGCCATATCTGTGTGTCCTTTATTAATAAATGCACTTCACAGAGGTCACTCATATTGCCTTGCCCAATAGTTGGGCTTTAGAAATTCATCCTGTGATTCACTAATTTGCTTATTGAAATATCTGATAATGTTATCATCTATCATGTACATGATGCTGTGAAGAAAACAAAAAAATGAATCGTTTCTTCATTTATTTGAACACCAGGAATTCACTCAGAGCTGATTTTGTACCAGGTACACTGGTCTTGCCTTTAAGAACCTTCAAAGAGGGAAGGGACTATGTAAAGGGACAACTATCATATAGAGTAGAAAGTGCTGGTGATCCTGAGAAGAGTGAAGGTGAAGAAATGAATGAAAGATCTAGGCAGGATCAAGTGCATGTTTTTCTATCCTGCAAGCACATCTGCTACAGAGTGCGACAGACAGAAGGGAAGGGAGAGCAATGCTCATGGCTTTACTGAAGGCACTTGGGGACCAGCCCATGGCCAGCATTAGTGAAGCAGGACAGGAAAGCTCCCTTCTGTAGACGGGACTTCCTCAGAACCTGCAAAGACATTAGGGATGGGTGTCATTATGGAACTTCAGAAAGACTAAAGAGGGATGAAGGGAATATATCCTTGTACTCTGCTCCTAATGGAAAATTTTTAGAGAGTATAAAAGGTTCTGAAATACACACTGTGTGAAGGAAGGAGGAGACTTGGTGTCAGGGGTCCTCACCCTCAGCACGGTCAGCGAGAGAACTGGAAATTGATTCCAGTGCAAGTTCATTTTAATTCCAAAACTGTCATGTTTGAAGAAACCTGCTTTCTTCTTATTGTATAGCAGCATTCGTTTAATCTATTTGCATTTCAGTACTACAAGGCTGAAAAAAGATGGATAATCTTTGGGCAAGAAGTCATAAAGTTGGTATTTCTATTGAAACAGTTCATATAGCACAGTTATAAAAATAGCATAGCAGTTAAAATATATCCAAATGTCACTGCTAATCTGTCTCAAAGTCACAGCCACAACCTTTTCATTCTCTACAAGTCAAGAGTTAAAAACCCACAAATGTGTCTTTAGAATAAAATCCATATAAATCCAACAAATGGTATTATTGTGTCTCCTTTTATTTTCTAATAACAAAGTTGGGTTCCTTCACTTCAATGTCTCCTTAATCTTTTTCTTACATAGCAGTTATCCCTTTTGCCACTGTTAACTGTTAACTTTCTTTAGCTTTTGATTATAAAGGCAAAGTTAATTTTTATCAAAAGAATGTTCAACATTATTGGCTGTTAGAGAAATGTAAATTAAAACCGCAATGAAATATTGCTCATGCTTTTTAGAATGGCTAAAGTAAAAAATGATAACACCAAGTGTTTATGAGGGTGGAGAATAACTAGATCGCTCATGCACTGCTGATAGGAATGTTAAATGGTATAGCCACAGTGGAAATTAGTTTGGTAGTTGTTTCTTCTTCTTCTTCTTCTTCTTCTTCTTCTTCTTCTTCTTCTTCTTCTTCTTCTTCTTCTTCTTCTTCTTCTTCTTCTGGTACTGGGGATTGAACCCAGGGGCATTCTACCTCGGAGCTACAGCCTCAGCCCTATTTTTTTTATTCTTAATTTTGAAACAGGGTCTTAGTAAGTTGCAGAGGGCCTCACTAAGTAGCTGAGACTGGTCTCGAACCTGAATCCTCCTGTCTCAGCCTCCCAAGTACTGGGATTACAAGCATGCACCACCACACCCGGCTTAGTTTGGCAGTTTCTAAATCTAAATATGCACTTACCATATGATCTAGCAATTGCAGTTTTGAGCATTTGTCCCAGAGAAATAAACACTTTTGTTGACATAGAAAACTACACATGAATGTTCATAGCAGCTTTATTTATAAAAGCCTAAATCTGGAAACAGCACATGGGCCCTTGAACAGGTGAGTGGGTAAACCCTGGTAAATCTATACCATGAAATACTACTCAGCACTAAAATAGGAGCGAACTATTGATACATGCAATAATTTTGATGAAGTTATGCTGAATGAAAAAAGCTAATATCAGAAGGTTAAACACTCTGTGACCCCATTTTGTATAACATGCTCCATCTGACAAAGTAATATAGATGGAGAATAGATTAGTGGTTGCCAGGTGAAAGGACAGGTGTGACTTCATAGGGGTAAGCACAGGGAGTTCCCTTGTGGTAATGGGGCAGTTCTGTGTCCTGACTGTGGTTGTGGTTACATGAACTACACATGGGCTCAAACTGTATAGACACATGCATGTGGATATGCACACACACACACACACACACACACACACACACACACACACACTCAGGGATAAAGGTGAAAATGGATGAAAACTAAATAAATTAACAATAGTCTATCAATGTCAATATCCTGGATTTGACATCATTCTGAAGTCATAGAAAATGTCACCATTAAGGAAAGCTGTGTGAAGGGTTCAAAGGACTCTCTATATTTTTGAAATTCCCTATAAGTCTATAGTCATTTCAAAACTACATTTTTCCTCTCGAGCTTCACATACCAATTGTGACATTTAGCCTTAAGTTGGTGAATAAACTGAAGGGCACGGAATAAAGGAAGGAGTGGCTGTCCATGTCTTTTTGTTCTACATTTCTGTTTCGGGGAGGATCAGAAAACAAGAGTATTTGGTGCTCTGTCAATCACTAATGAAGACCTTCTTGTTAACAAATGCACTTGGGTCACCTCCTATCACAGACCTCCAGGGCTCTCTGTGACCTCCAAAATTAAGTTGCGCTTTTTATCCTAGTATAGAAGACCTTCTGCAATATGGCCCAAACTTAACTTTGGGCTTTATTATCCTCTGTTCTTTTATGAATATCCATTGCTTTTATTTGTCTCCATATCATAGTCAGAGACATTTTTGAAACCCAGATTTGTCACATTACTTTCCAGTTTATTTAAAACCTTCTGATGGCTTCTCAAGCCCTTGGCTTGGCTGCCACCCTGTGGGGTCAGTCCTGCCTCCTCTTCAGCCAATCCTGTTCCACTGGTCTCTTCAGTGTCCCTGCCCAGTCATGTGACCATGGTCAGAGTCTTATTCTTGCTGTAGTCTAACCCA
>PVLC010043134.1:0-12677 GCA_004027655.1 Graphiurus murinus | reverse complement strand
AAGGCACAAAGAAAATCCAATGTACTTTCCAACCTGTTGTCTCTTTGGTCCTAGTGTCCCTTAGATGTCTGTCTCCTTTTATCATTTTCTGAGAGTATTCTGATACTTGTTTTGTATATTATAAGCATGTATTTTGGTTGCCTTTCTTGGTAGAAAAAAATGAAAAGGATCTCATAATCTTTCCAAGATCATTGAATAATGTTTTATATTATGTTTATGGCCTCCTGTAAGTAGGTCTTAGGTCCTTAAAAACTGATGGTTGCCTCAGAGCACCTGAGTATAATGTGGTGGACATTCTATTGGTTTGACTCTCTTGCCTTGCCCCTTGTAGACTATGGGCAAAGGTGGTCTCCTGTGCTCATATCTTTGGTATCAGATTGTATCATTTGTATGATATTAAGACACATGACTCAAGCTGGAACATTGAAGGTCAATCACTGAGATATTTAAATAAAATAAAGCTGTAAGAAAAGACAATGAATGAAAAGATTGCAAAGAAGTATTGAGAAACATATAAAATGCAAAATATCTTTATATAACAAAAGATTAAAATTGAGTATAACCACATTCTTCATGTGGGCTGAAGAGGTTAATCCTTGAAAAGAATGAGAATTAAGCCAATGACAAGGATGAGAAGCAGAGAGCTAACTCACTGCCTGGGTTGTGCACGTTGTTTTTAAATTTTTGTTTCAAGGAGGCACTTCCATTGATATTATATGAATATGTGAAAATAACAATGCCAGTCTCATCATCATATTTGTGGAAAAGGAAGGAGTAGAGAGGGAGAAGGACAGAAGCTTACCAAGCGCAGTGTGTATGCTTGTCATTATCACTCTGAACTATATTATAATGTGAGACTATAATGCACCAATAAAAGTATATATAAATATAAATAATCCTTGTTTCAGATCCTTCCTAAAATGGACATTGTTTTTGCCCATTTTTCATGTCTCTTGCTCCATCCTTTTCCCACTGTAACTAAATTTGTTGTTGTTGCTGTTGTTGTTTTGGTCATCAAATAACAATAAATAATTTAATAGCTATGAGATGCATGTTTTCTAATTCTATAGAAATGTACTCCATACCATCTTCCACTTTCACTTTGGTTTACTTTTTTTTCTCTTTTTCCTGGTTTTGTCCTGTCTCTCTCTTTGTTTGGAAAATAGAAGAGTATCAGAGTTGCAGAATACTTGTAAGACAATACCTTAGTATCTTTCTACCACAGTTTTCATAATTCACAACATACTCACATAATACTTATAAAATCTCATCCATATATGGGAGTCGCTAGCAGATAGCAGTACATCAAAAAGCATCTATTTCCTTAGAAGAAGATACAGAAGATAGATTCTTATTCAGTTTCCTATTACGTGTTCATTGTCCACTTTAGTGCAGTTATATTGCAGTTACTTCAGAGCAATGCTATATTTACATGAAGAGGCCTCCAAATCACAGTTTTAAATAGCCGCATCAAGTATATTTTGAAGGATCTTTTAACATTTAGAAATCATCATTATTTACTTCATTCAGAAGCAAGATGTTAAAGGTGCCTATTGAAAAGCTACAAGAAAGGGTGCTTGCTTCTGCAGGCATGAAGGCTTAGAAACTTAGGGGTACTTGTGCTTCAGATACAAGTTTGGAGGAAATAATAAATATCAAGATCCTTGAAGTCCTAATTAAGATCAGAAAGTTTCTTAACATCAATTTAAGATTTTTTTAAATAAGAAAATTATTGAATCAGAGGTGTTTCAGATGCATGTTTAAAAAATTATGTGTGGAGCCGGGCGTGGTGGCACACGCTTGTAATCCCAGCATTCGGGAGGCTGAGACTGGAGGATCTGGGTTCGTAGCCAGCCTCAGCTACCTAGTGAGGCACTCCGCAACTTAGTGAGACCCTGTTTCAAAATAAAGAATAAAAAAATAGGACTGGGGGTATAGCTCGGAGGTAGAATGCCCCTGAGTTCAATCCCCAGTACTGCAAAAAAAAAAAAAAAAAAAAATTATGTGTGTCTCTTTTTATTGCTTTTCTCAGTTTCTTATACTTTCTTATCATCTAAATCCATATTATTATTAATGCAAGCACTGAGGACAGCATGACTGCTCTGAAAACAACCAGATAATTAAAACTGAGAGGTAAAAAGAAAAAAAAATATCAAGGGCACAGTATATCTGGAACATATAATTAATTATATTAGTTGTTTAAATTATATTAGGATCTTATATTAGTTACAGTGACTTGGTTTCCCTATGAAAATTGTCTATATGATAAGTACTATTGATTAAATGATTGATGAAATGTTTATAATGGGCCTAAAAATGTCAGTATATAGAAACAAACATGAGGGGAAATTTTAATTTTATTCTAATCACTATACATGACATAGACCTCTTTTTGTATAATTAAGTTCACAAGATAAAGCATATATAGAACCTGTTCAAGCAACTATTGTTGAATAATAAGCAAAGGTAGTTATACAACAGCAACTATGTGCCCATATGTTTAACTGAGTTCTCATAGTCACTGGTTCCCCTAAAATTCACAAAGACTAGTGAAAAACAGAGATACTAGCTAATTTATATGTGGGGAATCTAAGGGTTTTAAAGAGAATAAGTGACTTCAATGCCACATTCAGGAAAACAGCAAACTCATAATTTAAAGCAATTCAAATACAAAATCTCTTTTGCTAATCAAACTGCTCTATCTTCTCTCTTTACATGTCAAAAAATTTCCCTCCTAGACCATTTGCATTCTCAGGAGTTTTAAAAGTCAGTTAGTAGTTAAATGGCCTAGTGTTTCTCTTTTAATTCATACCTTGTTGCTGGAAGTCCCTAATTTCCTTTTAGGAATAATATATAAATAATAAGCAAAGGATAGAAAATATATCTATTTTATCATAGGCATTGATCAAGGATAGGACATTGGTTTCCATATCAAATTCAATCTACTGTACAATTTCAATAACTGAATCTATATTCCTTCCTCACCAAATCTATAATTTCAGTTTAGACATACTGAGCTTTAAAAGATACACTGTTTAGAAACCTTGAATTTTGCATGCCATACAAGATAATAAAATAAAGTTATCTGGTTTTATTGGAACCTCGACAGCAAAGCTTTTGCCACCTTATTTCAGGTAACTGTTTTTAATAACGTCAGTAAGAATATACTCTGTTCAATTGAATACATAATGTATTTCAAATAATATAGTTATATCTCATAAAAGAGAAAGTTCAGGTGCTATCATTCTTTAAAAAATATTGTATATCATGATAACAATCAATTATACCAAGTACTATGAATAAGAAACTATCAGACTTCAAAGGTGAGATCCTATTTGGTGGGACAATTGAGAGGGTAAAAGCAGACTGTTTCCATAGAGGAGATATTTGAAATGAACCCTGGAGAATGGATAGATAGCTTAGTCTGTTTAACTAACATATCAAATATCATATATTGAGTGGCTTAAACTATAGTCGTTTATTTGATCACAGTTTTGGAGACTAAAATTCAAGATTAGGGAGGGTCCCAGTATGATTTGATTCTGGTAAGGGCTCACCTCACAGATGCAGTCTGCTGTAATCTCACTATATCCCTATGTGGCCTCCCTTTGTGCATGTGCACAGAAACAGAAAGGAAGTCTCTTTTTCTCTTCTACCAAGGATGCTAATCCCATCATGACTGTCCCATCCTCATCACCTAATTTAACTCTAATTACCTCTGAATGGCCTTACCTCCAATACTATAACATTGGTTACTAGGGTTTTTACTTATGAATGTGGTGTTGGCATGAGTATTCAGTTAATAGCAATGGATTATGATTTCAGCAAGAGTTAAAGGGTTCATAAATGAACAAAATATACCCTTGATAGTGGGATAAATATAAGCAAAGATGGAGCTATGGGAGAGGCCATGAAATGAGGCATTAAGTACTGCAGGTCTAAAGCAGGTGATCAAGGTGGTTAGTATAAAGAAAGGCCATAATGAATGTCAGATTAAGCTTTTACATATAATTTATGGGTCTTAAAGACTTTTTTGGCATTGTTTTATTTTGTTTGGATATGGGGTGGCTCCAGTAATAAAGGAATAAATGGGCACTTGCATAGAATTGTTACACCAAGTTGAGTCATGAAATATTCTTTGTGCATGTAAGTCATGTTCCTTGATATTTATATGAGGCAAGGGATAGGATATCAGGAAGAACCAAATGCAGTTTCTAGGTAGCAAAAAAAAAAAAAAAAAAATCAACATCTGAATAAACGTTGTTACAATACAAATAGAAAACAAAGAATCTTTTCTGGAAATGCTCTGAAGATAGGAAAGTAGAGCCTTCAGGCTTGGTGAGTGATTATGTGAACAACAGAGAGCTCATGAGCAAGCCAGGAAAAAAATATGAAGTTCTTGGTGTTCTTAGATGAGCTCCTATAATTGAGGATTCATTATAGCAATATATGAGTTTGGAATCTTATACATCTCTCAGGACTCCAGGAATTGTAATTCTGTTAGTATTCTTCAAACTGGACCATGAGAGATCCAAGGATATGTGAGAGGTCAAGATGTCCTGTGGTCCCCAGTGCATTAAAAGTTTGTTGATGCTCATTTCAGGATTCTTCATTAACCTGACAGAGGCACATTGCTACTGTGTGTCTTCGTGCAGATTTTGCTGTGTCCACTACAGACAAATGATCCTCTCTCTCAACCTACATCTTGAATTTCAGAGAAAAGAACATGACAGGATCATTTCAGACTCCACCTGCCTTTCTGTAACTCCTGCCTTACTGCCTAAAGGCCAATGGTACATTACAATTATTGTTGACTGAGAGTAATATATTCTCAAAAAATAATGACAAGGTAGAAGTATATTTATTTACATTAGTTTGGAGGTTAAACAGCTTGGAAGATGTTCCAAGAAAGCAATACCCTTTTTCTAGGGTCACATCACTGATAAGATACTTTGATCAGTATATTATAGTTTAGACATTAAGAAGAGGAAGGAAACCAGGCACTGGTCTAAAATTCAAGTACTTGGGAGGCAGAGACAGGAAGATCATAGTTTAGAGAATAGCATCAGCAACTTAACAAGGCCCTCTGAAACTTAATGAGTCCTTATTTCAAAATTAAAAAAAAATGGGACTGGGAATGTAGCTTAGAGATAGAATGTATGGGGGTTTGATCCCCAGTACAAAAAAAAAAAAGGAGAAAATAAGAACCTTCATAATTAGAAGTACTAAGCATTTTTCTTCTTGTTGTTAAGCATTGTGATGCTAAGGTTCAAAAATAAATGATATGATTTAGCAGTAAAAGTTCTAGGTTAAATATTCAGTTTTTTGTTTGTTTTATAACTAAGAAGAAAGACAAATAACAGATAATAAAAGATAACAGTAGTCTCTGGCCATATTATATACTTTCTCAGCTATCATCTGGGGAAAATGCCCACCACTGGTCCAGGTAACATTCCTATGTCACTCCCTTTCTCCAGTTGTGGTCTGCCAATTTTTCTCAAAGACTGCAAGAAAAACAGACATTGTGATTGGCCTTCACAGGACAGGAAAGTTAAATCAACAGCAGGTTTTGAGTATGGTAAGCTGAGTAGTGACAGGGAATTGATGAGATCAATTTTATCCTCATTAAGTTTTTACTGATGGTAGGCACAACTGCCCATAACTCGGTTTCTGCAAGCCAAATAAAATTACTGCAAACTAGGCTATAATAAATATTATAATAGTAATTTGGAGTCTTTGCAATCATAGCCTATTTCCCAAAGGGGACAGATGGCCTAGTATAGAGTGGGTAGGCACAGAATTGCTCTCACTTTTATTCTAGCCATAGACTTTTCTTGCACTCTCACCCCTGAAATCATGCTTAATGAGAACCTCACATTTATGTGCAAATGGCAAACAGTACTTTATATAATGGCTTTAGCCTTGCTACTTTTGAATACATACTTCTGCTTCACAAAGAATGTGACAGGGATCAGGACCATGAGTCATCTGTGCCCTCAAATTAGCAAACTGGGATAGTGAGTTTATTAGATGATGATTTAGAAGCCATTTGTTCTTTTTTTTTATCAAGGAACTCCCCTTGGAGAGGTCAACAATCAAGTCAGCCAGGGTGGGAGGTACCAGATTCTCTCTCTTGGACTACATCAAAATTTAGAAACATCATTTCCAAACAGTGATTCACATCAGAAGCTGACCAGAAAATTATAGGAACACTTGGAAGAAAGTTGTGAGTACCTTGAAAGACTTAGCCTTGAAAGATTTTATTTGAGATTTATAATTTTACATAAATTCTACTTTTTATGGCATACATGCATACACATAATTATGCATTCTCATTGTAACTTCCATTCTTTCTTAAATAAATTGTCCACTGCAATTAGAGTACCCTAGTAGCTACCAAAAATAACAACTCCTGTGTGCCAGGATCTGGTTTCTTCTCCCTCCTCCTCCTCCTCCTCCCCTTCTTCCTCCTCCTTCCTTAAGCTTGAACTCAGGGAAAATCTACCTGTGAGCTATACCCCCAGGTCTTTTTATTTTATTTTAAGTTAATTTATTTTATCTCATCTTATCTTATCCTATCATATCTTATATTAGGTACTAGGAATTGAACCCAGGGGTGTTCTAACTCTAAGTTACACCTCAGCCCTTTTAATTTAATTTTTGTTTTGTTTTGAAGGAAAGTCTAGCTAACTTGCTGAGGCTGGTGTCAAAACTGAGATCTTCCTGTCTCAGCCTCCAAAGTACTGGAGTTAAAGATGTATCTCACCATGCCCAGTTAGATTTATTTATTTATTTATTTATTATTTATTCATTTATTTATTTACCTAGTTAGCTTGTTTTTGAAACAGGGTCTTGTTAAGTTACCAGACACTGGCTTCAAATATG
Source organism: Graphiurus murinus (assembly GCA_004027655.1). NCBI lineage: Eukaryota > Metazoa > Chordata > Mammalia > Rodentia > Gliridae > Graphiurus > Graphiurus murinus. The sequence goes on along the minus strand of PVLC010043134.1, from coordinate 5,792 downwards.
TGATCCTCCTGTCCTATGCCTTTGCACCCAGAAAGCTCAGTTTTCTTGATATTCCTCTGCTTAAAGATCTGCAATAAATTGTTATGTCTTTGTCATATGTTCAAGGATATAATGGATGTACCAATTTACATACCCACCAAAATCATACAGGAGTCTCTTTTTTTTCATCCTTTTCTCACACTAGTTACTTTCTTTTAATTTTTCTTCAAATCAGAACAGGTTTGAAGTGGTATCTTAATTGTGTTTTTGATTTGGTGGTATTGAACAGGTTTTCAGCCACATATTATTCATATCCATGTTTGCTAGGAGAAGTTTGGACACAGGAGGAAAAAAGGAAGAGAAATCTTAGTGAAGTGAGGGAGGGGACCTACAGGAGGAAGGTAAGAAAAGGGAAAGAAACTCGATGGAGGAAACACTTCAATGAACATGATGGACTTATACAAATTTATCAATGTCAATCACAATATCCTGCACAAGGAGGGTGAGAGAGTGGGTTGGGAGCTGGGAGAGGCGTCAAAGGGTGCTGTGGGCATGTATGCCTATATCACTCTGAACTTCATCATGATGTATTACAATGCACCAATAAAAAAGAGAAGAAAAAGAAAGTTCAATACATCTAATTTTACTACAAAAGAGGAAAAAAATATCTTTCCAACTACTTTGTCCATTTTAATCAGACTTTTTTTTTTTTTTTTTGCTACAGTATTTATTTCCTGATATATTTTGGGTATATGGCTTGCAATATTTTCTCCTTTTTCATTGCTGGCTTTTTCAGTTTGTTTATTATTTCCTTTTCTGTGCAGAAGCATTTTAACTTGATGTCATCCCATCTGCTTTCTTTGCTTTTGTTGCATATGTTTTAGCCTTCATATCCCAAAAATTCATTGCCAAGACCAATGTCAAGTAAATTTTTTATCTTCTTTTTCTTTTCTTCTTTTTTTTCTAGGAGCCAGTTTCAGGATTTACATTGACGTCCTAAATCCCTTTTGAGTTAATTTTTGTATAATGTAAGACAAGAGTCTAATTTTGTCCTTTTGTATGTGGATATTCTATTTTCAACAGCACTATGCATTAAGGAGATTATACTTTCCCTATTGTGTACTCTTGACACCCTGGCAAAGATGAGTAAACTCCATATATCTGGCTTTGTTTCTCAGCTCTCTAGAGTATTTCACTGGTCTATTCATTCACTTTATGCCAGCAATATATTGGCTTTTTACTGTATATTTGTAATATTCTTTGAAATTAAAAAGTATGTTGTTTCCTACTTTCTTTCTTCCTCCAAATTTGTTTAGCTACTTGTGTCTTTTTTGATCTCATACAAATTTTGGATAAATTTTTACAACAAGAAATGGGTAATTGAACTATATAGACACTTGATAAAAGAAAAGTACAAAATGACAATAAATATAAGAAAAATGTTCAATATTGTTAGCTATCAGGGGGATGCAAATCAAAACAACAGTGAGATTCCATATAATCCCAATTATAATGGCAGTCAACAAGAATACAAACAACAATAAATGCTTGTGAGGATGTGGGGAAATAGGAAGTTTTATACACTATAGATGGGATTGCAAATTATTTCAGTTTCTATGAAGATCAGTGTGGAGATTCATTAGAAGTGGATCTACCATATGAGCCAGCTATACCACTTCTAGGTATCTTTCCAAAGGCAATTAAATCAAAATATTATAGTAATACATGCATATCCATGTTTATAGCAGCACAATTCACAATATCTAAATCATGGAACCAACTTAGATGTCCACCAACAGATGTATGGATTACAGCATTATGTGATATGCACACATTGGAATTCTACTCAGCAATAAAGAACAAAATTATGTCAGTTGCAGGAAAATGGATAGACCTGGAGAACATTATGTTGAGTGAGATTAGCCACTCACAGAAAGTGAAGGTCGTGTATTTTCTCTCATATGTGGAAGATAGGGAATAATGGAGGTACCATAGAGGTTCTAGAAAAAAGACAAGAAATCCCATTGGAGGCATGGAGGCAGTCTAGGGGAAGGTGGTAGTGGGGAGGAGGGAGAATAAATGAAGGAAACACTTCCACTGACTTTATGTATGTATGTGAAATTATCAATGCCAATCTCAATTTCGTGTAGGGGAAGGAGAGAGAGTGGGGAGGGAGCCAAGGAAAGTTCACCAAGTGCTGTGTGCATGTATGTCCCTATCACGCTGAACTACATTATGATGTGAGACTGTAATATACCAATAAAAGTATATTAAAAAAGGAACATATCAATGGAATTTTCATAGAAATTGTATTAACTCGTGTGTGTGTGTGTGTGTGTGTGTGTATGTGTGTGTGTGTGTATTTCTGGGGATTGAACCCAGGGGCATTCCACCTTTGGGATAAACCTTGGTCCTTATTTCATTTTTTGTTTTGAAACAGTGTCTCACTAGGTTGCTGAGAGTCTTGCTATGTGGTTGAGGTTGTCGTCCAACCTGTGCTCTTCCTGTCTTATCCCCCCCAAGTACTGAAATTGCTACTTTGAGCCTCCTTGCCTGGCTTGAGATTGCATTAATTCTATGGAAGTTATTTTAAGATGAGTTTGGAGTTATTTTAATATCTCCTCCTTTCATTATTTATAAAAGTTTGAGAAGAATTGGTATTAATTCTTCCTTAAATGTTTTGTAGAATTTTCTAGTGAATCTATCTGATCAAGGTTCCTTGCTGAAAGGATTTTAATTACCAATTCAATATTAATTATTGATATGTTCATATTTTCTTTCTTCTTTATTATTTCTTTTTATTTTTTGGTTCTAGGGATTGAATGCAGGGGTCTTCTTCCAAGCTGTTACACCACAAGCCCTTTTATTATTATTTTAAAACAAGGTTTCACTAGTTTAAGGAGAATATCACTGCTTGCTGAGACTGTCCTCAAACCTGATATCCTTCTATCTCAGCCTCTCAAGTACTGGGATTACAATCATGCACCACCATGGCTGACACTATTTATTTATTATTCAGTCTTAGCTTGTTTTATATTTTCAGGAAATTATCCATTAATTGTAAGTTATCCAATATTTGGTACACAATTTTTATAGTAATGTCTTATAATCTTTATATTGCTGTGGTCTTAGTTTTAATGTATCTTATTTGATTAATAATTGCATTTATTTAAACCTTACTCTTTTTTCCTGGTTAATCTAGTTTATGTTTGGCAATTTCTTATTTATTTATTTATTTATTTTTCAGCATGGATTTTTTATACATTTCTTGAGTACAAGAGGGTTACATATACATGTACGACATATCAATCATTGTCAGAACACAAATAGCATCACTTCTTCGTTTTGCACGTATAGCCCACATTCCTAACAGCCTGGTCAAGCAAATTTTCTAGAGTCATAAAACCATAAACCTTTAGAGTTATATATTTACGTACTATAAAATAGGAGATTGCTCCTAGGATACGCAGATGTTTTGACAATTTCAATTGTCCTTTAAAATGACAACTGCACATGTCTATAATCACAGTACTTGAAAGGCTGAGATAGGAGGGTCAGAGGTTAGAAGTCAGCCTCAGAAATTTAGCAAGGTCCTCTTCCACACCTATGACCCTGTTTTTGTTTTTTTAAAGAAAGAAACATAAAATAAAATAGGGCTGAGGTAGTAGAATGTCCTGAAGTAAATCCCCAGTATCACATAAAAAATAAATATAATAAATAAATAAAATGACAACTCTCAGTTTCATTTATCTTTTAAATTTGTTTTTAGTTTCTATTTATTTATTTCTGCTAAAATTTGTATTAATTCATTCTTTTAACTTTGAGATGAATTTTATTCTTTTTCTGGTTACTTGAGGTGTGACATTAGGTTATTTCTTTTTGAGATTTTTCTTTCTTAATATAGATGTTCATTGCTATAAGATTAATCTTAAAACCACGCTTGCTACATAGCAGATTTTTTTATGTTATTATTTCATTTTCCTTTGTCTAAAAATAGTTTTTTTAAAAATTTCTTCTTTGGCACATTATTCAGTAGTGTTCTATTTAATTTTCATATATTTGCAAAATTTCCAAGATCCCTTCTGAGATTAATTTCTATTTTTATACTATTGTGATCAGAAAAGATCCTTCAGATGTTCTTAATTTTAAACTTAAGATGGTTTTAATATTAAGCTTGTTTTGTAGTCCAGCATGCACTTGAGTAGAATGTACATTTCTGTGCTATTGGTTGCAAAGTTCTGTATAGACTTGATAAGACTTTTAGGTCTATAGTATTCTACAAGTATGCTGTTTCTTATTGATTTTCTGTCTGGAGAGTTATTGCTGAATATCCTTAAATATCTCTGACTCACTTTTAACCTTTTCTACTGTTATCTCCTTTGCCCCACTTGCTGAGGACCAAACGCAGCTGGTCCAGCCTTGTGAATTCATCATTACTCACCCATGACTAACAAAGACAAACTTTTGTATATTTTTAAGATGCATAATAACCATTATGAAGAATGTATTCAAGTAGCCTTTGAAACTGTAATTGCCAATGAAGGAAAGAATTTAAATGTGAGGAGCAGAGTATTCTAATATATATGCCTAGTCCTTCTGAAGCTGTGAGCAAACTTAAGAAAGAGTTGTGAAAACAGGAAGACAAGATTGAATTTTATTTATTCAACACCTTTTTTTACAGTGCATACTCTTTTCCAAGCTCCTGAGGATCAATAATTTGATAGATACTCAATGTCTGTACTGTATACATATAATGCCAGTGTGGTAGCTATAAATTACTGGACTAACCATCAAAGGCATTACTTTTAAGTCAAATTCTGTCATTGAGTGGCACTGTGACCTTGAGAAAATCAACTGTCCACTCAGGCACCCACTTGTCTCATCCATAAAATAAGAATGCTGAATGAGAAAAAAAAAATTAAGTCTTCTTCATTCAAAATTCAATTATAATAGTTCCTTTGTGTGGAATTTTATTATTCATTTGCAAAATGAGAGGGTTTGCAATGGTAGTTTACTTCAGTGATGGCAAAAATATGTTTTTCAAATATATTCAGTGCTATATAAATGCAAAGCAGTTGCAGGTGGGTTTAGATAATGTTAATGCTTTGCTGTTAGCTTTCATACAACCACTATATCTGAGCATCTGTTATATTCCCTGCTCTATGCTTATATATACTTTTAAAAAACAAAATAATTTGGTTTATAAAATATATTTACTAGAACAGGCCCACAGCATTTTTTAGAAAATGTTGGGTAATGGAAATTAAAATCTGCCTCTAATTTTAAATTTTTATTTATTGTAATTGTTCTCTTACTTGTCCTGCTGCTTTATAGAAGTCCTATGGTGACAAGATATCATTTTACTTTCTTGCAGGAGACTTATTGTCTACAGGTGACTTTATCTGTTGATCTTGAAAAGATTTACATTTTTCTCCATCTATACCTATACTTGTGGTGCCAATTGGTTAGTGATTTTAGAGACCCAGAGCTCTCTCTGTAGACAATAGTAAAATAAAATGAAAATTCATGTGAAACCTGAATTGTGGAAATTAAGATGCCTTTCTCTGTGTTTTGGGGGTTTAGCTTAAAAATACCTGGTTTTCACTATAATTCTGCCAGTAGATTAGGATGTATTAAGACAGCCTTTTCTGAATCTCAAAGATCTAATTAGAAAAATATTTTTTGAACTGACTACCTCTTGTTTTCTGTGATATCCAAAAAATAGTAAGAACCTAGAAAATCAATTGCTATATGCCATGCAATTAATACTTTTGAAGTTGCTACCCAGCTCCCATCACTCTCATACCCCTTCC
>PVLC010043133.1:0-12667 GCA_004027655.1 Graphiurus murinus | reverse complement strand
TTTTTTTTTTTTTTTTTTTTTTTTTTTTTTTTTTTTTTTTTTTTTTTGCAGTAGTGGGGATTGAACTCAGGGGCATTCTACCTTCGAGCTACACCTCCAGCCCTATTTTTTTATTCTTTATTTTGAAACCGAGTCTCACTAAGTTGTGGAGTGGTGCAGAAAAAAATGGTGCAGAAATGGTGCTACTAGGTAGCTGAGGCTGGCCGCGAACCCAGATCCTCCGGTCTCAGCCTCCCGAATGCTGGGATTACAAGCGTGCGCCACCACGCCCGGCTATATACATATTTTTTTAAAAATCCATGCAGCACAAAGTAGAAACTCTCACAGAGTTGGAACCTGTTTATTTTAGACAAGGGGAAAAAGTAGAATAACTTTGTTAAAGCCAGAGCAAAACTGAGGGGAAATACCCCAACCTTGAAAACATCCTAGGAGCAGATCCAGTGTTCACTGGCCACTCCTGGAAGTCAGATGGCCAAGGAGGTCAGAGACTGGAGGTACACAGAGACTCCTCTCGTTACCTAGCTCAAGAATGAAATCTGAGCAGCCTTAAGTGAATGAATGATTGGAGGGTCAAGGAGAAGGCAGATATCTGAGTGCAGTGAGTGGAGAGTATGGAAAGTGACTGTGTGCATAGGCATTCTCCTGAGGAGCTTGTTTAGGAGACAAGATAAAGTAAAATGAGAAATTGGTAGAGGGTGGGAGCTGCTGTTTGCTACATCTGTAATATGGAAGAAGCTCCCGTGTGTTGTCAGGCAGCTGGAAAAGAATCAACAGGAAGTGAGAGGAACTGCTGCTCCTTATCAGGGGGCAGACAGAGCCAGTATAACAAGTGAGGGACTCAGGTCTGGCCAGGCCTTAATGTGGTAGAATACCTGAAAGGACAGGTTCATAAAATATTTTGTTGACTTGCTTTTGCATCTTATAATTTCCCATGGCAACCAACACACTTGGTGTCTGCTTCTTGAGCAATCATCACTAGATTTAACTATCTAGTATAATCAAGAAAATTCTACCTAAAAGCAAGGCATGAGCCAAAGGTAACATGCACACTGGTAAACAGCAACATTCAATCAAAGATGTTCTACAAAACACGGGTTCCAACTGAGGGCAGCTAGGTTACTCACTTTAAGCCGCTTCTGTTTGGCGATGTATGCCTCTTGTAAATCAGGGTTTTCTTCTGCAAGTTTCTTCAGTTCAGTCTCTGTGTTACCAATTTGGCCTGATAATAAAAAAATTTTTGAAGTAGGAAAATATTCTCTCCTTTTTATACCAGACACAAGCAGAAGTAGAGAACTCAACAGCAAGGGCCATGAGCTCTGGGGATGATGCCCTGACACTGCCTCAGAGGTAGCCTGCCTGTGCCTGAGTCTCCTCATCTTTAAAATGTAGCTAGAGTGCCTGTCTCGCAGGCTCAGGACTGAGAAGCTCCTGGAGGCACTCAGAGCAAGGTCCAGCCCATCCTGGTGCCCAGCACATCCTGGTGGAGGTCAGCTGCTCACGCTCTCTATAATCAACTTCTATGCAAAAGGAAAAGGAAAGTTTATTTCAAAACTAATGTTAACTATAAGTGATAAAATTGTGGTTAGAACATGTGTTCCAAATCATGTAATAAATACTATGAAGAGAAGGAGGACAAGAGGAGAGGGAAAAGCTAGAAGAGAGATGAGAGAAGAAGGGTAGAGAGAGAAGAAAAAGAAGAGGCAAAAACAAGGGGAAGCGGGGAGGTATCGAAAAGGAAGAAAACTATCATAAATAAGAGAATGATAAAGGAGAACTATGATGCAATGAAAAAAACATGGCTTCTGGATTTAGAAGACCTGTGGTTGAGTGTTCTAGTCAAACACCACCGAGTCTCACTGCATCACCATCCCTGGGCCTCCTGTCCTGTCCCCTGCACTGCAGAACAGACACCTTCTGCCTCACATCTCACGCACTTACCTTACTCTATCTGCACGACGGGAAGAAGGGAGAAAGCCATATGACGCAACCCAGTCTCAATAGGATTCTGACCACTGATCTAGTAGAGGTAATAGCTAGATACACAATCTAGTCCAGCTTTCTCTCATAATAAAATGACACATAAGAACCAGAAATGTGAACTCAGTTGCCCATAACCCCAGGCAGATTCCAGCTTTTCTGACTCCTAGTCCATCTGTCTGAGAACATGTTATGTTCTTTACTTTTCCACAGGCCACTCTTGTAAGTTTTCTCAAACTTGGCCTTCAAAGTTAAGAGCTGACAAATCAGGTTCTATAGACAATAAATGTCCAGCTGAAGAGCTAAAGCATGGATTAATCCAACTAGTTCTTGGATTAATCCGTAGCATGCACATCTATGAAGCAAACTCAATTACCCTCTTCCCAATTTTCTCTCCATTCATTCTCAATAACTAATTAAAAAGAAACTTCAGATAGATTTCTAACTCTTTAAGATTTTTACATACTGCGAATCCTTGTGGTTGCGTAAGCTGGGATCATGGAGTCCACAGTGAGCTCAGGATGTAAAATGCAGCCATGAGTATAGGCATCCATTGGCAAGGAGTCAAGAAGCTCTCGATAATGTTGCACCCGTGGGTAATACATGCTTCCTTTATCAGGCATTAACCTGGGTGTTCTTTCTAAAATACACATACAAACACAAGCATTGAAGAGAAAGTTACAACTGAGATGTTATATCCAAAAGCAAAAACAAAAACCCAACCCCACATCGTTAACATTTCAACATTATCAGTACATTTAAAAGATGATGTCTCTCTGGTCCAAACATTCACAATTTGAAATGGCCAGATGCACCAGACCAGATCCCAAACCACAGTCACACTGGCATCTTCTCACTTCTCTCCACTTTGCAAACTGCTGCAGAACCCTCAGGGTCCAGTTCTCCACACCACTTCCTCCATGAAGCATGCTCTAACCTCCTACAGCTCCAAACACTGACCAGCCCAGGTGTGCCTTCCTCTACATACCCATGATACAGTGTGCATACTCCACAACAGCTCCTTCAACAGTTCTGTCGTTTTGCCTCATGAAAATATTTAGGACAAGGAACTGTGACCCAGGTCACACATTGTAGACCCTCAATGAAAGGCTGAGTGAATGAAACTCATTATGGGAAGATAATCAGGAATCACTTTTTCTACATGTCAACCAACAATAAGAATGACCTTACTGATACTATGTGAACATGAAATGACAGTCTGAATGGAACAGGCAAGGTCTCTGCTCAAATACCACAGTTGTAATTTACCTCTGAAAAGTGGGTTCTACCTAAATCCTTATTTGGCAGTTAAAATCTACACTGCGGACTCCTTGCAATTGGGAACCATGTATTTTTCTGTTAAATCCTCAGTACCTAATACAAAGTTTGACACATAGTAGCTGTTCAGAAAATTATAACTAATGAACATATTCCCAATTTCCAGTTATTATAGAATATTTGAGCTGCAGAAGCTCTTCAGTAGTAAGGATGCTGAGATACAGAGGCTGAGGAGTTCCACCAGATCCCATGGCTAATCATAGGCAGAATAAGATCTGAAGTCATCCAACTCCAGTCAGATGTAGTGCTCTGTTTTATTATACCATTATAACATCTTCAAAGAGTTTACACTTCAGAGACTGTCCAAAAAGAATAAAAGTGAAGGATGCGACTCAAAGGTCAGGGTTATGTCCCCTCAGAATTTTTTCCACTCTGGCTCATAAACAATCTCTGAAAAATGCCAACTCACTTATTCTAACAAAGGAAAGGCACAGCCTCAACATTCTTTTGTTGTTCTTTATTTTTTTATTTCTTAGTTGGGGTTATTTCTTTAATTTAGAGTCCTTTTGAGCATCCCCACTCCTCCATAAATGCTGACAATACAGAGTTCATTGCCATCAAAAGAGTACTTCAGGCAAGATCTACTAAAGCCAGACCAAGCAGAATAAGCTTTTTAAACCAGCAGGCTATTTCTGACTCAGTGAGAATAAAGAAGATGGATTACTCCTCAAACCAGTGGGCAAATGTCTAATTCCCTGCCAGAGGGTCCAATGCTGACGGCTGTGCTAGAGTACCCATGATGGAAGCACCAGATTCGTACTGCTCCTCCACGGAGGACTTAGCAGCCAGTGCACGCTCCACTGCTGATCCCACATGGAAAGAAGGAGTCAGCTGCGCCACAGGCAATCTCTCAGCACCACAGATCTTACAATTAGCTCCTCAAGTTGACTTCTCAGGGCCTCAACAGTACCACCAGAACCACAACCAACACCTGGTAGTAATTCGGATGTGGACAACAGACCTCAGGACCTGAAATTCTAAGGAATTTTTAACCTCACATTCACGACTGACTTTTTCTCAAGATAATTACATTTGTAAATGCACAAAATACAAGATATATGACTGCAAATTATATTGAATATAGTTATCAAAATCATTTTAAATTATAAAATACTAATATGCATGCCTCTTTAACACGCTGATAAGATCTAGCAGGTCTAATGACTACCCTAATTAAAAATTATTAAGATGTCCCTAAGAACTAAATATGCCATGAACATATCTGTGATTTCTAGTTGTGACAAAGTCACAGGTGCTCCAGATACTGCCACAGATTAAAGCTACATTGGTAATGGAAGGAAATGATATATTGCTGCTAGAAAATAAAGGAATAATTTTTCCCTACACAAGATCTAAAATCTCCTGAATTCTATTCATAGACCTTAAGGGCAAATTTTTCAATGTGTGACCTAAGTATCCCTGGGTTTCCTCAAGACACTTTGAGGGGCACTACAAAATTAAAACATTAGTATTTTTATAGGAATACTAATGCTGATTTTTTTTCATTCTTACTCTCTTTCAAGTGTACAAAGAGTCTTGCAAAGGCCACATGAAATGTGATGACTCCATCGCTTTGACAGCTAGTAGGATGTGTGCTTGAGTGCTTAAAACTTTTCTCAGCTTTAACTTCTAAATGATAAATACTGGTAGAAATGATCCACAGAAACAAAAAGCTCTCCATTGTCATCAGCAATTTTTAAGACAAAGAGATCCTGAGACCAAAACAGACTCAGAGCCACTTGCATTAGGGGTCCAAGAACTTCAGGTTAATAAGCATAAACAGTACAACATTTTCAAACACTTCTCAAATGTCAAATTCATGGCTCCTGGCTCTGGTTGCTTTCTGGTGCCAGGCCCTGGAGCTTTCTCCAGAAGAACACACCACTTCCAGGAAAGGGAGTGAAAGAAGGAAAAACAATGTCCAGTTGTTTTCTGGGTTAGTTCTATCTGGCCAAGCCTGAATTCTTCAAAGAACAAATGCTTAAATTCACGAAAATAATTTTCTTCCACTCCATGTGCCATTACTATCTCCTCCGACACAGTATAGGAGGCCCACTGCACCTGCGCTCTCTTTCCCTCCCGTCTCTCCATGCACACTCAGATGCCCTGCCCAGCATCACACAGGCAACCTCCACCTCACACCGGAGCGCGACAGCATCCACTGCCTCCAGAAAGCTTCTCAAGACAGCTGGAAATGTCTTTGAATTATAAAGGGGATGTCTCTAGATCCTACTCTATTTTAACTTCCAATCAGTCCATGGAGTATCTTGGTTACAGTACTAGGAAAAACAATCTTTTCACAGTACTCTACCTCAAATGGGAGTGAGAAAACAATATAAGGGACAAGGAATTGGGGAGTCTTAAGAAGCAGATAGTGAGAGTAGGTCCGCACTGGGGAGTGAGATTGTAATAATGGAAACCAGGCCTGGTGACTGGAAAAATAAATAGGGCCTGGGGGTACCACTCAGTGGTAGGGTATGTGCGTATCATGCACAAGGCCCCAGGTTCAATATCTAGCATTAAAAGTAACACCAGCACCAACAAAGAAGAATAAATTGGCACAAAACCTGACTTCCTAGAAAACTGAGTGGCAAAGCAGGTCGTGTATTACACATAAATTTGGGCAGCAAATTAAAAAGAGGCAGATAGAATAAAGGAGAAAAATGTGATAACAGCAGGAGAAAGAAAAAAAACAAAAGGCAGAAACAATAAAAAGCATTCTGGAGCCATTTACCGGGGACAAATAGCCCTGAACACTCACATCCCTGTATTTCTGAGTAGAATAACAATGCCTCTGAGCCACTTTAAAGAAAATAAATTATGTTAGGTTTCCCCAAGAGCAAAAAATTAAAAGGAAATCAGAGGTTTAAAGGTATAAGATTCCATTATTTAAAAAACTCATTGTTTTTGTTTCCTATAACCCCTAGTGACAGTAAGTAGATATAAAGGAAGCATTAATATGCCTCATTTTCAAAAAAGACACATACCCCTTAGGTCTATATGAATAATGTTAATGTCTTCCTTATTATCTCAATGAAAACAGATTAAACTTCCAATCTAACCCTATCCCTTTGCTTTTTTTTTTTAATTTTAGATTGCATAATGGGAGAATTAGTAAGTAAGATAATATGCTTCACATAGTTGAACAATATTGTACCTTTCAACTAGTCACAAATCAGGCTATTAACAATGTAAAAATGTGGTAAGCAAGTTATGACCTGAAGCAAGAGATATGGTTACAAACTGACTACAATCCAAGACTCATAGCTTTAGTACTAGAAATATCATATCTAAATACAGATGAGGAAAAAAACACACACACACACACATACAGTGTCAAAAATCTATGCTCACTATAGGTCTCCAGGATTTTCTGAGGCAGAGACAAATTGATAGCATTATTTTTGATAAATTTTATATTATACAGTGTCTAATTACTTCAATTGGTATTATACTTAAGGCTTTTTAAAGAAACATTTGTATTGAGAGGGGCAAAAACACCTTTACCAGTTTGTTCAAATTGTTGGATACGCCAGGCATGGTGGCGCACGCTTGTAATCCCAGCATTCGGGAGGCTGAGACTGGAGGATCCAGGTTTGAGACCAGCCTCAGCTATCTAGTGAGGCACTCCAAAACTTAGTGAGACCCGGTTTCAAAATAAAGAATAAAAAATAGGGCTGAGGGTATAGCTCGGAGGTAGAATACCCCTGAGTTCAATCCCTAGTACCGCAAAACAAAACAAAACAAAAAAAACCAAATTGTTAGATACATGTAATGTACAGATATGGCCTCTGCATTTTAATATCCTCACCTGTGTGCTAAAATTGGACAAATCAGAATAATAAAGTCACCTTTCAACATATATCCAAATATTATAGAAAAATGTTTTATGTGTGTATGTGTGTGTAAATAAATGAAGATGCATATGTATATGGGAGAGAAATGATAAACAATAAAGTAAGTAGGGAAAAATGCTAATAATTGCATCCATGTAAAGGACACTTGTATCTCCGCATTATTGTTATTCTTGCAACTTTTAAGTTTGAATTTGCTTCCAAACAACACTTAAAAATAAAATGTGAAAGCTTCTCTTTTCTGGGCTTTTTCTATGTATAAACATCACATGCAGAGATGTTTCAAAATAAAACTAGGATAATGCTATATTATTATTTTGTGTGTGTTTGTGTCTGTGTGGTACTGGGGATTTAACCCACAGGCATTCTACCTCGGAGCTACACCCCCAGCCCTATTTTACTCTTTATTTTTTAACAAAGTCTCACTAAGTTGCAGAGGGCCTCACTAAGCAGCTGGGCTGCCCACAAACCTGTCTCAGCTCCCAAGTACTAGGATTACAAGCATGTGCCACCACATCTGGCTTATTTTTTTAAATGTTACTTTTCAAAGCAACTTTTGTTGACATAATCATTAGTTTTAAAGGCCCATTTTCTTTTCCTTACCATACACCATATTTTCTTCACGCTTTGTTTTAATCTGCAATTTCCAGTAGATGTGCTAAAAAGGCATATAAAGCTACTAGCTATATGTGAGTCTTTTATTGATAGACATGAAATTATTCTCTAAATCTTCATAATTGGCAATTCTTTAAACAGTTGTATTTTTAATGTATTAGTGACTTCAGAACTAATGTTCTTTTTAAAATGTTATGCTTGAATTTCAATATATGTTGATAAAGCTGTATCTCTAAAATAAATGTATATTTCATAGTCAAACTTATATGTGATTTTAATATCAGACCAGGATAATCTGATTATTTTCAAACCAAATTCAATTTCCTAAGAATATTTTAAAGGATATACACAGACATAAAACAGAGGAAATACATGATTTTTTTTAAACTGCAATATAATATATTAAATTGCCAAAACTCAATATCACCATATTCACCACCTGACTTCCGGTTACTACTGAATTATTTGGCAATGAAAAATAGCATATGCTCTAGTATTTTATAGCTACTTCATACTCACATTTTTAATTATCTAGTAGCCAAGTTAAATTTTATTGAAGATTTTGAATAGACTTTAAAATTCATATTAGTGTGTATATATTCACCTGATCACATCTGCTCCTGAGTTTGCCCAACTTGTTCACTCTTATACCTCACCTCTAACTTAATCAATTGCTTGCTTTAATGTAACTACTCACTACATGCCCAGATTGAAAAAGATATCTTGTACATGAAAAAGAGCCTGCGTATGCATATATTAAGAGCAGATTAGGAATTCTTATCAAATTTATAGAAAGAAAATACTTTTGACAATTAGTAAGTGTCTAAAGAATCTGGAATCTTTGAAATGCCTTTGAAGTATCCCAGAACCTTGCACCTACTTAGTACCCAATAAATGGCAACTGAAAGAATGAATGGACTCCCATCCAAGTACTAACCAGGCCCAACCCTGCTTAGCTTCCAAGGTCAGATGAGATTGGGAGCGGTTAGGGCAGTAAAGAAGAATAAAATCACACCATTTGCAGGAAAATGGCTGGAACTCGAGATTATTATACTAAGTGAGTATAGCCAGTCTCAGAAATGAGTAGATGTATGTTCTCTCTTAGATGTGGAAGCTAGAGAGATATTCAGAAATAAGGGTAACATCAGATAGACAGATGAGCAGAGGTTCAAGGGGAGTGACAGAGGAGGGTACAAAATCATAAAGAATGTGACAGTTGAAACAATGCTATGAATGAATACAAAATCACTGATTCCAATCTCAGTCATGGGGAGGGGGGAGCAGGAGAGAGAGGAGGGAACCCGGTGGGGAGGGCACCAAGAGTTGTATGCATGTATTTTTCTGACACTCTGTATCCTAATATGATATAAAGTTAAAAAAAAATAAAAAAAAAAAAGAAGAATGAATGGAGAGAGAGCAGGGCCAGTACTTAGCTCAGCCACCACAGGGAAGTCCTAAATTCCTCCTTTGACCCAACTTTTGTGGGAAATGAGTCAGGTCTACACTACTCTTCCTGTATCTGCTTTCAAAAAATAAACCATCAAACATAGACATTATCCAACTTACATACTCATTCTTTTAGGACAAGACTTATTAAAGGATTACCCTGACTCTCAAATTTCTCTTCCAAAACTACCAATTATTTAATGGATTATTCCAAAAGCACTGGACAAAAAGGTTAAGCAAATCATGATATTTAGAATAAACCCCAGCTGGCAGACTAATAGAGGATAGCAAATAACAACAGAGATACTGGTTCACTACATTTTTTTCTCCAGATGAATGGCTCCACTTAAAGTCACTTATCACAACCACGGGTCATATCACACCTCATGAAACCAATCCGCTTATTACCATTCTAACTTCTCAACACTCCTCAAAGTTCCATCCATAACCCTACAAAATGCCAAATGTTCTAACCAGCTTAGCAAGCAGAGGGTCAGTCTAGATAGAACTAGCATTTATAAAACAACCCGAGATCACATTAGCCCTTTGTTTTATTATTGGCAATGTACTATCAACTACATCCCTCATACTTCCTTAATGCAGTTGATTTTCAAAATCAGAATTCATGCATTACATTTGCTTTGTTAAATTTTATCTTGGCTTTTTTTTCCCCTATTTTATTCTTATTCCATGAGAGACTTTCATAAGATAATCATCATTTTAACCCTACTAGCTTTTCTGTCACTCACATATGTAACAGCATTTCTTCTATGTCTTTATTCAAGTTATTTATACAATTGTGAGGCTCAAGTCAGGAAATATAAGCATAAGAACACCACTATAGGACTAGGGATGCAGCTCCGTGGTAGAGAGCATGAGGCCCTGGGTTCAATCCCCAGAACTGCACAAAAAAAGACCACCACTACAGCTCCTCACCCAGGCCAACACCTATTTCTATAATTCACTCATTTTAACCATTCAAAAGTATTTATTAAACTGGGCACAGTGGCCACAGCTGTAATCCAGCCACTCAGAGGCAGAAGAATAGCAAGCTTGAGGCCAGCCTGGGCAATTTAGTGAGAACCTGTCTCAAAATAAAAAATCAAAAGGACTGGGGATATAGTTCAGTGGTAGAGAACTTGCCTAGTGTGAAGGAGGCATGAGTTCAATCCTCAGTATCACAACGACACACACAGACACACTTACTAAGCACCTATTAAAGAGCATTCACTTATGCAAGGCATTGGAGATACAATTTTTAATAACACAGACATTGTTTCTGACCTTATGGTACTCTATAAATAATTGAAATATTTAAAATAAAGTCTGATAAAAGTATTACATGTAAAATAAAAGTCAACTACTTGGTTTTAAAAATATGTAAATGAATATCCTTCAATATGGTAATGTATTCATCTACAAATGTTCATTACTATCTTAGAGTCATATTTGTTCCTTTATCCATAAGTGTATCGTATAAAGTTATCTCAAGTGTTCTAGCTAAATCAAGATACACTACATCTAGAACTATGGCTGGCACGTAAAAGACACATTTTAAAAAAGTATTGGTGACATTCTCCAGCAACATCTTATTATCTTAAGCTAGTTCCTTCTACTGAGAAACTCAAAAATTAAACATATATTTAAAAATCCTTCGGCAATTTTATCAGTTGCAGAGAAAAAAACAAGTCCAACCAACTCTTATTTTACTCTTCCAGGAGAATAGTTATTCAATTGGGAAGGATAAAAAAAAACCTTTGGCAATCCATTCTAGAATTCCACCAGACTTAAAGACAGTAATTTACAGCAGTGCTTAAAGCTTAAACACAGTAATTTGTAGCAGTATTCTCAAACTTTAATGTACATATAAATCACCCAAATTCTTGTTAAAACAAAGAGTCTAACGAAGGAGACCTGCTGTGCAGTCTACAGTTCAGCGTTTCTAACAGCCAGTGCTGCTGGTGGGCGGAACACACTTTAAATAGCAAGGACTAGTAGAATTATTCTTTCCTGTTCCTTGACAATTGGGGTTACATTTGCTTATCTCTTGTCTGGCCCTTGTCCTATTCCTCATCAGTTCTTAAAGATAAAAGTTAAGTATCTTAATTATAATTGTGATAACACTGGTGTTTGTTCTTGTTGTTTACATTTCCATATTAGGAGGTAAATTCCATTTTGACCTGTAAACTGGACTAACTATGATTTATATAACTATTGTTCTCTTGCTGTCTTCATACCTACCATAAATTATAATTTCCTTAATCTTTTTGCTAACCCTTTCCAATTGGATAATTACTGTCTTGGGAAAGAATGAAATAAAAGTTGGTTGGACTTGTTTTGTCTCTACAACTGATAAAACTGCATCACGCAATCCAAAAGGCTAGTAGAGAAACAGAGTCACCAAAGATAGTCACCAAGATAGCAGCAGCATCAGACTAAACACTAGGACTCTTGATTGCTTTCTTAATACAAAAGCTCAATCAAGTTTAAAGTCTTTACTTTCCATATTTCCATTATAGCATTTAGCACATGGTACCTTCTCCCCTAATCCAATAAACAATCATCAAAAATACAAAACAATCAGCGTTTTCTTTGTTTAGTTATTAAATATAATTTAGAAGAACATAGAATATATTTGTTTTATTATTCTATAGTAAAGGCAAAAGAGAAAGCTTGAGGAAAATTTTAAGAATGCCTAACAATCAGTAACATTAGTATGTTGTAAAGTATCATTTTACATCACTGAATTTCTTAAGAGGAAAAACAATGAATGTAAGGAGAAAAGGTAAAACAGGAGAAATGGAATGCTGGCAGGCATAGTAATTACTTCAAACAATATTTTAATATAATTTTTCATGTATTATATATACTCTTTAAAAGTTTTTGATCATTTAAAATAGAATTCTTACACAATCACTGTTTCATTCATATTATCATTATCACATCTCTCAAGAAATACAAATTATTATTAACAGACTTATCCATTTCCAAAAAGCTTGAAGTTGAGAAAAATTGTCTTAATTAGTCACTATTTTCAGTGTAGTTCCTAGCATATAAACATATTACAGATAGCAAATGATGGTAAAAAGTAGTTCATTAAACCACTTGTTGAGGCCAAAGCCAACTTTAGTTAGAAGCTCCGATCAGAATGCAGAATCCTACAGAACACTTAAGATAAACAGTGGTATGACCTCCTCCATAAAAAGAATAGGGGTTGCTCATCTAATTTCCTGTGCTTCCCCATCTTTTTCCCCCGTTTAGGTCTCATACCCATTTTCCTCCTAAGTATCTCAGATATTTTTTGGCCTAGTAATTTCCTTCCTTGGCTTCCTCTAATTTGGAGTTATATGCTGGTTTCATCCTACCCAATTAATATTACCAAAACTGGTAGCAGATGAAAAGTAACTAGATCCCAAGTAGCGTTCTTGTTAGAACTC